>CM057137.1:9579463-9755402 GCA_029964075.1 Patiria pectinifera | reverse complement strand
AGTGAAGTTGTCAGTTTGGTTATCCATCATCTGCAGCTGATCATTAACTTTGTCCGACCATATGGGTGCTTCAGTGCAATTAATGGATGTCTTGCACGATAAGTCAGTTGCACAACAATATGATTGAATTGGTACGACTTCTTCGATTTACTGACTTCAGTCACACTGACTTCAATCAATCACTTTCACATCGGTTGAAGTTACGAGACGCTTGGCAAACCCGTGTACTTTGTCGCGAAGAAATAACTATGAGGCGAATACCATGTAGAAGGGCGCCATTGGTCTGGCCCTACCACCTCCTTCAAAATCAGTTTCAAATAAATCAGCAAACAAATGAAAAAAATGCTTTCCGGCTGGAGAGTCCTGGTGAGATGTCAGTTATTACAAGGCCACAGAGATTGAAGGGAGAAGACACAGCATAAGTGTACAACCACTTCCAGAAGCAATGCTTAGTCACTGAGGACAGGAAAATATGAGGCAGGTGAAGTGCTGCATGACGAGGAGTGTCTTTCTTTGCTGAAGGCGACCTTGTTTAAGGCAGGCCTACTGCGGCTTGCTCTTTGTCCGTTTAGGTACACAGCTTTTTGTGGACTCATGATCATCCTCTCGCTCCACCAGGCGTATGTGCAATGTTACGAAAACGCAGGTATATTCAGTTGTTGGCCTCGACGAACGCCCAGTTGCGCCAGTTAATTGTCTCAACTGATGGGCTGATGTCTTCATCCACGCAACACAAACTTGTCCGACCTGTAGCGGCGGCCGCTGTCTGGCAAATAATTAATGTATATAGTAGAGGTTGATTAAACCAGTGATACCCAAAAAATAACGAGAAAACGACGGTGTTTCGGAACAACAATTGAGGTCGGTTATCAACAACTAACACAAACTCTGGACAAAAGAAGAAGAGGCGGAGTTTGTGTGAGAGGACTTCCTGCGCCCTGTTACTTAAGCGTGATAGGATCTTTCTAAAGCCTGGTGTGCCTGACATTACCTATAGTGATGTTTATCGCTGAGCTTCACCGCTCACCCTCTGCATAGTTTCAACCTGCAAACTTCACCATGCAAATCTTCAATATTATATCCACCAACAGGCTGCTCCACTTTCGAACTATGATCCTCAACTATCTTTTTTTCAAGTTCCATGATCGATTTTGCATCGTAGATAATTTCATAAACCATTCTGGCTTTTCATTTTTTTGGCCATGTAGGCTGATTTTCTTTTCTTTATTTGATGTAAGTTTATCAACAAATTTGACTAGTCTCTCAAAAAGACGAACGCCCAGCAAGAAAAGCCGTCATCCACAAGACAGCTGAATCTTGAGCCTCCAGATATCTTCGAAACAAACCGGTAGCCTCAAATGAAGTAAAACATATACACACTATACATGCTCAAACAGCTGATTGCACCTAACAGTGACAAATGTACCACAATGACACTTGTCCTCTGGTGCAAACAGCAGCGAAGTAGTGCTGATATCCTGTGTGCCCCATGCCAGCGCTGCATTCGATGGGTGGGTATTCAAAACTGACGAAGAACTGCGCACGGTATTGGTCAGAATCAGCCAGACAATATTGCTCAACCAGAAGACTGTCCCCCTCCATGCACGTCAGTTGGACTATATAGTCAAGATAAACCCCGTTTTGTGACGAGGCATGATCAGATCCGGTGATGTGCTTCAGCCCCCTCCAAGTCAATATACTCGATTAAAGGTTGATTAATTACCCCCAAAAGAGGAATGAATACAAGGGGCAGTCAGAATGGTCAATGTTAAAATTAAAATTTTCTCGAAATTGTGGAATGTGGAATTGGGTGGGTCGAGAAAAACCAAGTAACTGAAATCAGAATTTGCTTTGAGTTATAGAGCAAATAGGCCTAATAAAGAAGAAGGAAAAAAATACCCTGACGTGCGGCTTCGGCACGGATCGTCATATGTGTACGCAGTCCGTGTAATTTCTGCGCTTTCCCGTTTAATATCTCGCATCAGTCAACCGCCTTGTTTCAGTAAGCCGACCTACGCCTCGATAGATACCTTGTTCCAAGGTAGATTAATGGGGAGATAGTGAGTGACCCTTATTAGAGCATTATGGCCGCAGGCGCACTTACGGTTCTACCACGGGGAGCCAGGGGGCTGTGGCCCCAAAATTTTGTCTAGCCCAAAATAAATTCCTTAAAAAAATTGCATTAGCACAAAGAATGATGCTTGATGTACATGAACGGTCTCCCCTACTCTCACAAAGAAGAAATAGGATTTTATTAGCGCTCCCCATTGAAAATGGCATGAGCCCCCCATTGATTTTCAAGTACAGTGTCTGGAAAAATAACCAGATAACATTTCAGCACGCCTCCTGAAAAATTCTGGATCCACAGTGCTAGCCCCAAAATGTGGTTTCAGGAGCCGCCCCTGATTATGGGGATGAGGTTGGGATTCAGCGTTGTCAAGTAGACATCAGTCGTTAATTGTTTTTTGAGCTGGGAGAGCATATTGACCCTAAAATATCGGCTTCATTTGAGCCTTACTTTTATTCATCAGTGTATTTTGAATGATCAGCCAACATTTTAAAAAATCGTTATTTGGGAGTCAGGAAGGGGGGTGACTTTGTTGAGGGGTGTCAAAACAATTTCAAAGATCAAAGAAATTTCAACTGGCTCCAAACCCGTATAAAAATGGTTTCGTAGAAGTCTCAGAACAGCATGCACCACTTTGCTGAAGGTAATTTCATGCAGTTTGAAGTTGTGATGAAGAAATCTTAAGAAGGCTATGGGTAGACTTTGAGATAACTGAGCCTGCCGCATGTCTCCGTGTTAATTAACCGCAATACCCATCAATTTTACCCTGATCTTATCGTTCCTGGACTACTGTGCAAATTTGTGGCTAAATCTGACCTTTGGCGAAGAAACTTAAGGGTAGCGCCATTATCACGGAAGAGGCGTCGCTGGAAGAGTGGGGTGGGAGGGTTGGGGGTTGACTTACCCCATTAATCTTTGTGGGTCGAATCGTATGTCACACAAACAAATTAACGGGTTAAAGATTGGTGCTTGATAGCGTCACGCCAGTTGTCCGCTTCAGACAGTGCTCCTGTAGGTAGGTGCTTTGTGGGCAAGTTTGTTTTCCCTCCACGCCTCCCCACTCAAGAAGTGGTCGCTTTCCACGGACGCTTCCAGATAATTAGTTTTCTTGTCACGTGGTAAGTCACTGATTGTTACCCTGCCTCTCAAACAAATATTATGGCGATACATCAAAAGTACGTGTATGGTATACCAAACATAATTGACCAAACACAAACGCTAATAAAATGACGCTAATGTGACTGATGGGTCATTGCTGTGACTGACATTTACGCAAAGCATGAATAACCGTGGGACAAACTTGGACCTCTGTCGGCATCATTTATGGTTTGTCTGATGAAAAACATTGCAGCCAAAAAAACCCAAACATGTTTAGCGTCCCACGCCCCACTCTCCCCTTTGGGGGCCCCACTCCTTTTAAACCCCAAAATGATAAGTTATAAACAGTGACATCCTTTGGCCTCTTCATCCTGTTGCATCAGCCCCGCCTCGCGCTGGTATGTGAACACATAAGGTCCAAGTGGCGGCCACTGTGAAAAAGAGAAGCAAAGCGGCGGCCCAATGCCAGAAAATATGGCTGGGTCAGGCAGCCTTTTGGAAGGAAAAAAGAGCCCGAGCCTCTCCTTCCTTTCACAAAAAGGCAGGATGCTAAACATGTTTTTTTTAGCAGCCTAATAGCTTTTGTGATGACACTGACAGTGCTGGAACAAACCCGGAGTTAATTGAGCTAAAAGCTAAAAGCATACTACTGTCACTTTGCGGAAATATCAGGTTATACTCTGTAGCCTTCTTTGTAACTCAGGAACCAAAGATAGGTCCATTACGTGTTCTATTAATCTTTTATCTCTTCATTTTTATTCCAGTTTTTCTTTCTCTTATTTCAAACCTTCATGCAATATATCTGAAGTATCATTTTCGCGTATATTACATTATATACAGTTGATTTCACATATAATATCTTTAACATGATTACAATTAAATAATTAATACTCTCATGATTATTCCTTACTTCTTTATCAAACCAATAAATCTATTAACGTTATCTTGAAGGTATCTTACACGATTAACATAACATTATTAATAAAGCTGGCTCAATTTTTCTCGCATCTAGTTTTCATCCTTGTATTTTTAATAATCTGAAAATAATGAAAGTCGTCATTGTTTACAGAACTTGCTTACTGACATATGCCTTACATCTGAATCAGATGAGTCATCTACATCTGAGCTAGAACACATATGTCACATCATATTGATTTATTTTGAGCAACAATACGATTCTGTGCATTTTGAAGATACCTGGCTGAAGCTGGGAATGGTACTCAGCCAACCTTGTCATGTCTCAGCAAACTTGGGCGTCTGGGAATGATTATGCACCCTGATTTGTTCTCTTTTGACGTTGACAGTAAAATATCTAGTTTCTCATAGTGGTATACATCTTGCTCTTCATTTCAGCATTTTCACACACTATGGTCATTTAGAATGAACTTTGATTCCCCATACAAAAGACAAATGAGACAAGATCAAATGCCTAACAGCACAAACATAATCTTTGACATTCAAAGCAACAGCATGTAATTATAGATATTTTCTCTGAAAAGATTGTCTCAAGAACATTATTCACAACGTGTTTAAATTTCATTTGAACGTGTATCATGCACAATGACACCTCCTGCATGTGCGCACGGCAGCACATGGTTTTGTAATTATACACCAATGCAGTTTTCTTTTTAACATGGTGGATTTTGCCGTTATTTTCTGAGGAAAAGCCTCAAACTGATGCTGCATGTTTACACTTTCTGAAGGGAAATCAACTATAATCCACAATTACTTCTGGCTAACTTGATTTCACCAAAACACAATACATCTACCAGAATGGAAAGACAATGATAATTTGGAAACAATTATCAACAAAAGTCAATATTTGTAAAGCAACAAAAATCATCATAACTTTTGTAGGACGTACAAAATACACTTTTTGAAAGTATTTGTTGTCGTTCAAATTTATTGGAATTATAAATACCACCATTTTTGAGAGAAGCAACTTCTTTGCAACTTTCAGACTTACAGATTCAGGATGCTAGTAGTAAACCAACTAATGCAAATAACTGTAAAATCAACAGATTCAAATATGGCTAATGAATATCAATCTGCATATCTGAATATACGTACAGGAATATGAGATAAACATAAGAAGGGAATGTCTTTGGTTGGTTGGTTCGCCTAATTAAATGTGCATAAGCAGAATACACAAGTAAACTATTGTCCATACATACAACAACTGAACTTACAGCACAACATGTCTGAAAATAACAAAGTATATTTTTGTCCAAATTGAGACAATCATTTGCTTTACCCAAGTGCAATTATTTCAAAATAATTAAGAAGCTTTTTGTGCACGTTAACTGCCTGCATTTTCAAAACTCCTAGTTGGAAATTAATGACAAAGCAATACTTAAGTTACAAAGCCTACCATTTACTAGGTTCCAAATTAGTTGATTAATTTCAAGACTGTTTAGAGTTGTCATTACTTATGAAACATCAATTGACAGCTATCACTTTTCACTGTAAAAAAGAGGGCAAAACAGTAATGGAAACATATACATTTATTTGGCACACATTCGAACGGTATTATTTTATGTCATTCATTTTCCTGAATATTTGGAGTTGGCTGGTGTAGTATCCTTTTTACATTCAACAGTATTTGGGTGCGAAAACAAATTTGTCTCAAAGAATGCACCTGACCTCTTCTACTTCACCAAACATTCATGAGTAAAATGCGTAATAATTTTTTCTTACCCAACCATAGAGATATTCTTATCTGCATCTAAATGCTATCATCTTGAAAGTTACGGGATCTCTTTGAGAGGTGTAATTTGGTCCATGACTATTTGTGTTTCAGAACTGGCATACTTTAAACTATGCTTACAAAATGCAATGTTCTCCACTATACTTGAAAAAGAAGGGTTCTTAATATGTACTGAGCAAATCTACTGGTCATTTGAGGACTGCCTAAATTGGACTAAAAAAAAAGTGCAAATAAGAAAAATTGATGAATAGTTTCCAGTGGTCGTACTCTTAAAAGTCTTGAAGGTATTGAACACTTTGGCATCTAGACCTGCGGCAGTTTTTATAGGAACATTATGCCATCAACAGATTGGTCATGTAACATCTGAAGTCATTACACTGCTGCATTACCTGATTCAAGGAAAACCTCTACAAAACCCTTGGAAATACTTAGAAAGAGATGGGGAAACCCCAAACAAGCAAAGAAAACCAGGATCTGTGGTGAACTCAGAATCCGCACACATCTCTTTGGCCATGGAGATTTAACCTGCCTTAGTGAGCAAATGTACAGGAATGAATATCAATCTGTCAATTTTCAAACGTTTCTTGACTTGAAGCAAACAACACAATATCAAAATTAATGAAGTGAAAAAAGTGACTATAATGTTAACGTAAATGCTCAGATGTCACATTAAATTTTGTATCTGAAATACAGTTTCAAATGTGGCATCGGGAACGTAACACAAATGCTGAACTGAAAACCCAAACTATCTTAGAAAATTTAAGAAAAGAAAATGCTTCAAAAGATTAACAAAGTGATAGAGAAAAACAAAGGTGCTAAACTACTTTACAAATAACTTTACTTGACACCAGCCGTCTGTCAGACAGAATATCTGACTGGCTGAAATGTATTAGAATCCAGGAATCTCAAAAGAAAAAGGAACAAAAACGACTTGAAATGAGACTAAATTCTATGATTGATCTACATATGACACACAAATTTCAGTTCAGTTTCCACATATATGAAGAAAAAATGTGCTAATCACACTTTTGTACATTTAATCAACTTAACTTGGATATAATCTGTAATAGCAAAGAGTTCAAAAGTTATCTGAATGTATTTGTCAAATGTAAATTGAAACTTTTTTGGTGGAATGCACATGATGAAGAATTCTTCATAAATTAAATACCATTAGATTGGAATATACCTTTTTCATAAAAATTACATGGAATTTTCTTTAATTTTTAATTGCTAGTTTGAAAACAAGTGTTGAATGTCATTCCATCCTGATCAACGAAATCCAGAAGCATTGACAAACACACATTAATTAACTAGAATCAACTTGAATACAAGTAATTCCTTCCCATGTAGGGACACACGTTAATAGGGACATGAAACTTGTCAAGACATTTCAAACTTTGCATACATCATCAAAGAAAATATTTTAAAAGCTCACTCTTGCCGATATTGTCAATATTCAAAATACTTTTTCATGTACCAAAAAAATATTGAACATATTTATGACATGTGCATGTCATTTTAAAATCAACTTACGAAAATTGTACATTGTATCGCATAGAAAATGACAAAACATTTATAGCGGTTGAAGGATTTTTGGCAGAAACGTTGAAAAAAAATTTGTACAAATGAATTGATGACCTCGATGTTAAAATACAATCTAACCCTGCTAGAATAGAGATTAGCACACATCATACAACAAACAATTTCTTCAAATCTCACCCAATCTCAACAAAACTCACCCAATGTTTCAGCACACTAGGCGCAGCATTCAAGCTGGATTTTTAAAGACTTTTTATCTTTGTTTAAGGACAAACTGTGAATGGTCTTTTAGTCATCAAATGCCTCACTTGGTGGGACATATGTGAAGCCAGTAAAGGCAGAGTCTGCTTCCTGACGTGCATGGCGCTAACCATGTGGGACTCAATGGACCGACCAACTGACTGGGGTACAGGCTCACGAACAAACTCAGGGTCAATGTTGCCTTGGTATCCATGTTGCTGCTCTGAAATAGACAAAGTGTGTTTTGACACTGGTGTTAACACTTATCTATTTAAATCAGCAGTTAAAAAGGATTTTATAAGTTTGATTAATTCTGTAATTTATTAGTGCTTAGATTTCTCAAGTAATTTGCAATTGTATGCACTTTTGATCACTATTATGTGAAAAGCACGGGGATGCCATGTGTCCCTCGGGTGTGAAAATGCCATGTCCAACATTGTGTTCAAATTAGTCAACACCATTGTTACATATTAAGTTTTGGTTCAGTGGCAAATTTTAGCTAGCAAGTAACACATCTTCTTGAATGCATTTTAAGACCTACAGGCTCTAGATATGCACAAAGCTAAGAGGAGTCTTGGTATGATGACAGGGAGTACTTACAACACTAGGATTAAATGGAGGTGTGATTTCTCCTGGCATTTCAGTGCCTCCCAGTCTGATGGGATCAAAGAACTCATGGGTCTTCCAGATGACTTGGAAATCTTGGTCCCCTGCACCAAAGTCTCTTTCTGCATGGTCTTTCTGGAGCATCTAAATAACAACAAAAGAAAACATAAAGCTCAACATTCACAGATGCCATCTTAAAATGTTCTGGACATTTTGCAAAAAAACACCTTTTAGATGACAGGGAAAACAGAGTGAAACAAACCAAATGCATCGAACAAGTCTCCATACGTAGTTTCAAACTTCATCCCCAACAGGTACGCATCTTGAACCTTGTAAAGTGTGCACACTGCAACAATCACCAAATTTGACTGTTTCAGCTGCATTGAGCTTTGAAATGTGTTGCACTGTGATCCTGCTTGGTCTGGCTACTCACCCCTTCCAGAATGACTTTAGCTGGAGCAGAGAAGTTGCTCTTCATTCGCAGCGGTTTGTGGAGAATGTTGTAACGTACATCTCGGCGGTGTCTCTGCTATACAAAATGGTGGCTGGAAAAAGTACAAAGTTTTAGACCATGACAATAAAGTTCAGTCTCCCAAACTTCAGGGCATTTTCATTGCTCAGTTAACCCGGGAATTATGTGCCACTACAATCTGTGGGGGTTTACAGTGATAATACAGAAATTACATGTATGTACTGGGACCTGTCCTGTGGTTATCAAGGAGGTATAGAACCCTTGAATTATGGGCTCAAGTGCACCAACAAAAAGAGGGAAGCTTTTGACCATTTTTGAAAGCCCCATGGATGGGACACACCACGTGATTGCATAGTGGTTCACACGTGTATAGCTCTAAGTGCTTTCCATTAAGTTTATTCTAAATCACTCGCCAAGCCATAAAGCGCCGCGGCGTGAGCGTCCAGGCATCTGTGGTGCGTTTGAATGTCTATTCCAATGGGTTCCTAGTCTGGTTCCCAGACCAAAGGATCTATTTCTGATGAATCTAAGATTCGTCAGAAATAAAAATGCATCTTTTGGTTGGAAACCAGATTATGGTCTCCCTCAACTATCCCTTTTTGCGGTGAGTGGTACGGTACTTATGAACAGACCCGTATTACACACATGCACAAGTCAAATTCCTTGCTAACCTATGAAGATGTAGAGTTTCCTGCTATAATAAGTTGGAATCTTTGCCAATGGCAACAACGGCTAGAAATTAGACCCGTATAGAAAATCAAGACTTTGTGCTACGCATCCCCCTTGGGAAAGGCTGAAGGAGGATCAAGCTAGAAACAAAGCATATCATCTTACCAATCCAGACAGCATTTCATACCTGCACTGCACCTAGGCACCACCAGTCTACCTACGATCATACTCCTGTTTCTTCAAGACTTCTGGGGCAAGGTACTGCACACAAAGACAGTCAGGAACAAAATAGACAAACTCAGATATATGGGTAGTGATAAAAGAACTGGCTCAATGTGAACACAGAGCTGCAAACATTTGCATCTTGCAATCAGGAGAATTTGTACAACAATCAGGAGATATTTAGAATTACATGCAACATAATTGGGAACAAGTTTCTATAATCAGAGCGATTTTCAAATTTGTTCATCAAAACATGGAAAGATTGGTTTACTTTCAGGGATCTTTCTGCAGAATCAGGGAGAGTTGGCAGCTCTGTGAACATAGAGGGCAGCAGATACAGGTCCATATATATTTGTAGGTTCAATTGGTAGAGGTCCAAAGACAAAAAGACAGATGTGTCCAAATTACATCCATTGATATTTTGCCGAAAATTCAACTGTCTCTCATTCAAGAGATCATATAATTTGTTCAAACCAGAAATTATTTTGTGGGCAAAGTGTAGTGTATGACTTCAACTTTAATTTTGAGCCAATGGTGACTATTGCTGCTTAAACATCAAAATCCTAATGCCTATGTAGATTGGTTTCCTTCAGTATACTTTAAAGATTGAGAATCTCTCAATGCTTTACTGCAGGTTGTGTTGCAACATTAGGAATAACTAGGTTTGTCTGTGAATCAACACAACATGGAAGACAAGAGGAAGCAGAGAAGGAATGATGCCATACCTCCGGTGTTCACAGAATGTTGAGGTAGTGCCTTTGGCTGCGATACCTTCCTTGCACAGACCAAAGTCTGTCAAGACAACATGCCCCTCACTGTCAATCAAGATGTTCTCCGGCTTCAAATCTCTGCAGGTAAGACAAATCAGCAAAAAAAAAAAAACCTTTTGTAAACAAAAACAAAATCTAAATCTGAAAAGTCCCACATTCAACACCTAGCCCGTCAATGACTAAGACAATTTGATGGAACTGCTGTGCAAAGACATGTGTTAAGTAGAAGAAATACATGTATCCTACATATTTCATATATATCTTAGGAATAAAGACAAGGTAACTGAGAACTCTGCATGAGACTTTGGAAACACACCTTACCACAGAGTTACATGTAAAATTGCAGGACTCAGACTAAAGTCTGATTCCTCTGAAAAATACTTGGACATTTTCGCATACCTTTACACCCAAATCTTCTCATTGCAGCCCATAATCAAAGTCACGAAAGCAGTTCACAAGCGTCATGTTTTTTGGACTTAATTCCTATAAACTTGACTACAATTCCAATCAACTTGAATAATGGAATGTTTGTGTCAGGGAGATGCAATTTCAATATTAGCTTGTGCCCTCATTGACATTATTCTTCAGCTCTACATAGTGCATTCTACTATGAGCTGCAATGAGATTTGAAGCTGCAACATACGTCATTCCCCTTGCCTCCTATCTGTGTAACTAAAGGGCTGCACACAATATTCAGATTTAAGCAGATCTCCTTTTACATACCTGTATATAATATCCAGTGAGTGTAGGTAGCATGGCGCTGGCAATTTGGCGGCATAGAATCGAGCCCTGGGTTCAGGAAGCATCTCTCTCTGCAGATGGAAGAACAGCTCACCACCGTTGATGTAATCAGGACAAAGTAGAAGCTTGTCGGGCGTTTGGAATGAGTAGTGGAGGAAACCAGGAATGGATGCTTGAGGTTCTTCAGAAGGACGTTTCTTTCAGCCATGATGTGCTTTTGCTATTGGAAATAAAAGTAGATAAAATAGAAAGTATTGTTACATGTACCTCTCATACATATTTATAAAGCAGAATGCACTGATTTTATTGATGAATATATTGACATGTTAGGAAAGTAAAAACAGTTAACTTCTAGACACATGCTACGTGTAGGCCTACTAACTCCATCTGGTCAGTACTACTATGTTGTAGTATTTAAGGTTAGCCCCTAGACTCACTAGTTGTAGGCAGCAGTAGATATCACAAGTCTAGTTTTGGTACCATACTAAAACCTTTATGTCAAAACTTTTCAACTGTTTTAATCACTTGATAATAAAGCTAATAATACTACATGTATAAGATGTAATAAAACAAATGCAACATAGTCCTATAGAGTGAAATTGCTTGCTCGTAGGTGTTGGTAATATTGACTACCTGCTGACCCAAAGTAGAGGAGATAGTTGTGATCAGCTAATGCCGTGGACTTAACAGGCATGCAACTGGGAAGTCACAAAAAAAAGAGGAAATTCAAATCTTTCCAAGACTTTGTACAGTGTTTTTCTATTTTCAATGACACACAGGAGGTCAAAAAGAAGAAATCAGCTGATCAGGAAAAGTTGCATGCCTAGGGACAAGAAATTTCGCACTACTTTCCCTAAAACCATGACGTATAAACATAAGGCAAGGATCTTGAATGGCTAGACACTGCAGGATTGATTCCTACCTCATTTCTTTGCATAATGGCTTTCTTTTCCAAGACCTTGACAGCGTACACCTTGTCCACCGTGTTTGTGTTTGGCCAGCAGCACCTTGCCAAAGCTTCCCTTGCCAATGACTTTAAGGAAGTCAAAGTCACTCAGTCGGGCTCTGAAAACCAGAAACAAAGGGACGTATCAATCATAAATACGTATGTTACTCCTTCAAAAAACTTTTGAGACACTATTGTAAAGATTTCAAAACAGCATAAAAGACATTCAATCTTTTATAGGGTATTTTTATACGCTAAAGATGTATCTCAGGACAAATCTACAGGCCTAGAGGGACTACCATCACCATGTTAGACAGCTCAGTATCTGCTCAAGACTTATTAACCATGCATGACATAACCAACTACATGAATGTCACACAAGTACCAATAAGCCTTTAATCCACAGTTTGCTTGTACCTATTGCCAAATCCAAGAGAACAAGTAACAGAATTTTGGAAACTCTTTTCCGTAGTTTGTTTAAGCAGTGACCTGGATCAACATGTTATGCTGGCCAAACTTTTGTACATGAAATGAACGTAGACTGATCACAGCAATAAGCCATCTGCAAAATGCTTTGTGTTCCCTCCACAACATTTTTGACATGAAATCCACTTCATGTGGGTCCTACAGACTTGGGTACAGAAGCTCAATAAGAAAAAAAAAAAAAAAAAAAAAAAACCCTCAAAACTTCTTACGAGGGATTTGCAGAGGGCCCAAGGTTGATAGTGTTTGGATCTTTGGGATCGCTGAAGTATTCTGTGTTGTTCTCGTCAATGACATTGTTATCAGAGCTGTTACGAGGGTCATCTAGGGACAGGAAACTTTGAACGTCCGGTCTGTTGAAAAAGAAAAGAGAAAAAATATATAAATCCATCTGTGTCAATATACATGTCAACCCAAAATGCATGTACTCTATAAACAACGATTTGCCTTTCCTGCATGAGGGCGCTAGACAGAGTAGATGCTTTACTCATTTCTTCTCATTGGAACCTCAATTATCTATGCTGATTTTACCCGATCAGATCCTCTCACTTCACCCGATCTTCTATACATTTGCTTGGTATAGGACATAGACGGCACATACAAGTACAGTGTATGCGATCTCTAGAACCGTAAGTGATGTGAATTGATTGAAATTTGTATCTTGAGATTTTCCCACTCTGAGGTTCTTGTGTTCGATCTTGCACCGGTGCTGACTTGGTGTATTACATCACTCGAACAAAGATCAACCACCTGAACAACAGATCACACAATGGGACCAGCCTAAGAATGCACTTGTCTCCTTTGTTACGGCTGATCATCGCCATCATCAGTGCGTCCTCACCTTCTAGGACCATCTTTGCCAATACCGCCAACATCAGCGTACTGGACCAAGACCATGAAGACCATGAAGGCCACTGAATCCCTCGAAAGAGACTATGATAGATGCATCATCATTGGTGATGTTAATGTTGACCTCTCCGCCTCGCACACATCATCTTCCCATCAAACTCGACGTCTTGGCATTGCTGCTGATTTCAACCTGGATCAGCTATTGACATCGATCAGTCACGAGATCAATCCAAACAGTCCCAATGAAGGTTCCATCGTTGATCTATTTTCATCAATCATGCTGACCACCTTTTGTCTGTTTCAACGTCCCCAATCCATAAATCTGATCATTTTGCAGTCAAGGTTGCACAAATGTATACTTCCCCTCACTCAACCTCCCCTCGTCCAGCGGTACTGCGATGGTTCCAGTAAACTCTACATGGAGACTTTCACCATCTACGGCAGTTACCGGTAATTCATCTCATTCCCTGGTCTGCCTTTATCAACTCCAGTGACATCAACCAGTCAGCTGACAACTTTCTGGACTTTCTTTTGATGCTGCGGTTAGAGATTCCATCCCAGGGTCACCAAATGCAGACCATGATGCTCACCCTGGATCACTCGGAACTCAGAAACTCATCAATAAGAAACATAAACTCTTCAACTAGCTCGTAAATCTGGCCTCTTAACTGATTGGAATTTGTACAATCTATTTCATAATAATGTATGTCAAATATGTTGTTTGAGTCTGATGATAAGACGTCAATTCTGGTCATTTGTTAGAAACCGTAAACAGTCACCTCCTCCACCATCATTTAACCATAGCAACCGTAAATTGACCCATCCTGATACAATTACTTCAACTTTCAGTGAATTTTTTTCCTCTGTGTGTAAACCTGCCTGTCCAGTTCCCCACAACTCTCCTCCTTGCTCGCTTCCCATTCCTTGCCCATCGCATGTTGATGTTGCTGCAGGTCAAATTGCTGCTTTGCTCCGCACACTCCCCTTCAAACAATCTCCTGGACCTGATGGTATGTTACCCAGTATATTCTTCATGAAATTGCTCATCCTCTCAGTTTGTTGTTTGGTGCATCACCCAGTGCAGGAGTATTATCTGACACCTGGCAATGTGCCAAAATAACACCTGTTCTAAAAAAGGGTGACAAATCTTTGTTGGCCAATTATAGGCCGTCGCTCTGACATCTTTGTTGTAAACTTCTCGAGCGGATTATCTCTGTAGCCTTTAATGACCGTTTTAAAACCACATAAGCCTATTCGATATCCATTTATTTTAAATCGAATATCATGAAAAAATATCGGATATCGCGATATTATCATGATGACATCATTTTCCATTCATAGAACAATGGAATAACGAAAAACACGACCGAAGTCACCATCCACTGCCGTGAAAATAACCCGATAGTTCCGATGGTCCGAATTTGTCTGAACAAAATTGTCAATTTTATTTGACTACTAGTCTCATTTACTTTGCCAATAATAAGTAGAAAACAAATTCCACATTCAAATATTGAAAAAAATTACCTTGAAATGTTTGATAAAAATGTACAAATAGAAATATCTCACAAGAAAGAACGAAGCACTAGCACACACAATGCACGCCGCACTGATACAGCTCACACCATTTGTGGTCAAGGGTGTGCTTCCTTAAAAACAATTTACCCTATGTCCACCTTTCAAAATTACAAATAATATTTTTTTTGATGGAGTCCAAATATTTCCTTGTTCAGAAAAATTCTTCATCGTTACAAACTAACAAAATATTTTTTTCTAAAGAATTTATTAAAAACGATGTTAACTCCAAAAGAGGGTGAAGCACCCCTTTAGAATGATTAATGGATCCGTCCATAGATTTCAAGTGATGAAGTTTTGAGCGAAAGTCACGATTGAACAGTTGGTTTTCGGCGTTTTTGTTGCTGAAAATATGAATTGATTTCATAAGTTTGGCACAGTTTTGGCACTAAGCAAGTGTTATGCCAGCACAACCACGGAAGAGGCGGTCGTGCAGGAAAATTTGATCTAGTTCGCGTGAGTACGACCCGATTTTCTCCCAAATGGCATCGCATATGTGTACACTATACTGTTTTGGACTTTACTTTTCTAAAAAAATTAGAAGAAAATTTAAAAAAAAAAAAAAAAAATTCGAAAGTTATGAAATTCGACTTTATTTCCTTTTAAAAAATCCTCCGAAGCCTCAGGTTAGAAAATAAAAAAAATCGTGTGCAACACTGAGATTCGAACCCGCAACCTCGCAGTTTGAAATCACAATATTGTATCGACTGAGCTGTCGCACTGCTCGGTGAGGTGGAGAAACAAATAATCATATACCTGCTTGCATCGTATCATAAAAGTATCATTGAGGCGCTAAACAACCATGTGGTATGCGGATCTCGTTTGGGAAAGCTCCTGGCTAGCTCGCTGAAGCGAACTTCTTTATGGAAAAAGATGTCACCAAAATCACCCCAATTGAATCGTTTCTACGAATAAGCAGTGTTCCATATGAAAAATTTCTGTCAAAATAAAACAGGCACCGTATTTTCTTTGCGAAAAGTCAGAGAATTGTTTCCCTTCAGCTAGCTTACATGCACGTGATTACATTTTCACTTGGTAAAGTTGGTATGTCGGGCAAAATTGAGAACAATCTTGTTCAAAGATGGTCTGGTTTGTTGTTCCACCTCTTTGTCAGCGACATATCCAAATCTTTTTCCTCCCATTGTGTTTTTTTGCTGATGATATTCTCTTATACCCTGCTATGCAATGCCCCGATGATGGCGTGAGCTTCAGACCGATTTAAACAGGCTTAATTACTGGTGTGACGTAAGCGACATGACCTTCAATGCTAGTAAAACTAAGTCATGCACATCACTAGAAGCCGTCACATCAACCCTCCAGTCTGTACTCTGGAAATACATGTAGCCCGCTCAACACTACCAATTCTGTTGAATACCTGGGTCTCACAATAGATGCTTAACTCAGCTGGGTGACACACACTCAAATAGTATTTAGTTAAAACATCATATCTCCACATCACAGCAGTCAACAATCATTCACTGTACACCGGCAATGGTCGAACCATTATCAGATTGTGTCAGCTACTGTACTACTCCATGAAGGTTACTCTGAACAATAGCTTGCACAGCACTTCCAACATTACTAGGGGCTCCATAAGAGATTCTGTGCCTTGATATGTCTCTTATATCACTCATCCGCTATGTTATAAAGCCCGAGCTATTTAATGCTGTACTTACATTTTTACAATCTTTGGGTTGGTGATAATGTTGTGTAGGAAGTCATGTAGACCCTCACGACGCTGCCGAATAAACTCCGGGTCGAAGTTATTGCCAAAGAGTTTCTTGCCTGGCAACTTGAGGTCAGCCTCTGGAAACTTCTTCTTGAGCTGAGATGAGGAATTTATGGGCAAAGATGGTACATGTATTAGATCTGTTAACATAGAAACTTCATCACACTTCCACTCACTATCGTTGGGATACTGTACAGTGTTAGATTTTGGTTGATTGCTTAGAGGATACAACACGGTGTCGTAAGTCTAAAAATATAGATGAATGCTGTAGTATTGGGTTTGCCCGTCAAGCAGAAATTTAAGAACACTGAATGGACTGCATGTATGCACGGTGAGGCGGTTTCAACTGCTCAGTTTGGAGGACACACCGCGTGTGCATGCTGGTTTGCGCATGCACAGGGAACATGCGCATGGCTAATTTTATTGTTAGTAGCACAAAGCCATGGCGTCTTCATGTGAGCATCAGGTACATGTATCATCGGCAATGCGCTTGAATATCCCTCCCTGTGGTCTCCCCCAACTCTCCCCTTGGAACCGTTGAGTGGGTACTTGTGCACGGAGTCTATACAAAAGCTCGTGAAAAAAATATCATATATTGCTACAGAATGCAAAACGGACTCATGTAGGCCTACTGTGCAGGATAATTGTTTCCAACTAACTACGAGGGAAATATTGGAAAAGTCTGGGAAAAACCACGAGATGTAATTTTGCCCAAACTTGAAATTACATTGACACCATTGCATGTCTAGAACCAGAGCCGTTTAGGGAGAGAGTTTCGACAACCTCAGACTGTTGAACTTTAATGGCCGTCCATTATGTGTACATTGCAGCGTGTGACTATTGTGTCGAATTGTATATGTGCACTAATGCATAATCCGCCATTTTGGTTCCAAACAGAGCGACCCTTATGTTGCAACTCTCTCTATATACGGCTCTGTCTAGAACTAAAGGAACAATCCAACCAACTCAAAAGTATTGAGCTACCAGTACTTGAATATACATCAAATAATAAAGAACGTGGACCACAAGTCTGAATACATGCTATTGCCACAATAAACGTAAGCCAATCCACAAATCTGTACACTTTCACTTTAGATAATATTCATACTACATGTCACTTGCATTAGATAAAAAAAAAATGGAGAATTGAATATTTTTGGACAAATCTTTCTCGACTCACCATCTCATACAGTTTGTGGAATTCATTGTATCGTCTGAAGATGAACCATGTCTTGCCTCCCGTTACCCACGACAACCTTGTATACCTTAAAAGCACAGTAGAAATAATCACACCATGAGAATGAATAATCAGATGCCAACATGTACATGTACATGCCTTTGAACACACATTTGGTGCCTCACGGTACTTGCTACTAAACACACTGTTGGGTTATTACTAATTTTGGAAATACATACATTGTACAGAGAGCTGTAAAAACCACTTGGCCATCTTGTAATATTTGGTACTTATAATAAGGCCAAAAAAAAATAATAGTTCTGCTTTAGGTTTCCCTACCTACCTATTCTGAGAACCTCTACCTAATTTTTATGGGCAAAATGAGGAAAAAAACACCCAAAACCATCAATTTCTCAGTTTTACACTTGACTACTCGCAGACGACTCCATATGATTGTACAAAAAAATGGCCCCCAAAATTCCCGACCTACCTACCCTTTTTTGAATGCCATGTAATCAGAAGCAGAACTACGGGTATTAATTTTTTTGGCCTAATAATCCAAGCACAACTGTATTCAATGGTGTAGTTTCTCAAATATCATGTTTTGAGTACATGTATGTGCAATGTATGTAAGTCATAATTTTTTACCACAGCATAAATTGGCCATCACTTTTCACTATAAATTTTACGCTGTACCTCAAATGTCCTGCATAGTTGAGTCGATAGTGCTCATGATTGACATAAACACTGATGCACTGTCACTGATTTGTGCGGATTGATGTTGCAATGGCACACCATCTTGATATAATTTCTTTGCAATGAACGTGATGAACCCTTGTCACTATCTTGTATCCCCCTACTGTTTGGAGGAGGGGGAAGGAGGAGGAGGGGGAAGGAGGAGGGGAGGGGATGTGTCTGCACACACCTGACTATAAAGGGTTGTTGTGCCGGTTTTTTTGGGGGTGGGGAGACATGGCCCCCCACCCTATGAATATTTTACAAGCTTAGCACGGCACCAAACCTTACATGCATGCAATTCTGAATGTTTAACTACACCCTTAACAATGTACAGTATGCTCATCACGAGCTTCCTTCACAGTATTAAGAGATTATTTGCAATTTATCCAGATGTTTGTCACATTTCAATAATGATTAAGTTAATCAGTTTAAAATAAGCATTTCATTAATCCACTTAGGGCTGTCCCGAATATCCTGAATATTTGATCATCCATCTGAATATTCCAATAGCTTTTAACCATTCCGAATACTGGCAAAAAAAACCCCCCAAAAACAATAATGCAAGTACATGTATGCACACGACTGTGTTATTATTTAATCATAAAGTTGCGGAGCCTAAGTGTCGATATTAAATTTTGTTGTCAACTTTTTTTGTCAACGGTGGTTCATTGTTCTTAACCTCTTAGCATGTTAAATCCCTTGACAGTAAAAAAAATACTTATAGTAAAACACCCTAGCCGCCCCTATCATCAAACACTTGCATAAATTGTAATCCGAGCTTTGCGTACAACTTTTGACGGGCGCGGCACATATTAACAGCTTGCACGTGTAAATTTGATCAGCAAGTTTCCAATATTAAAATGTTTAATCAAATAGTTTGAATAACTGAATACTAAGTTGTTCGAAAATGAACAGCCTTAATTTATCCACTTAAATTTTGCAGGAAGATACCGGTCCATTATTATTGGCCAAATGAAAAAAAAAGGTTGATAATACATACATGTACGTACATGTACCGGTACATGTGTATGTGCCGCTGCGGTACATGTATTCATGTACAGAACATGTATTTTAACGAAATTGTTCTCTCATACCTACATATTCACACACACCGTTCAAAAGAAGAACGGTAACTGTATACAGATATTTGAAGTGTAATATGAATACTGGTGTCCAATTTATTGCATCTCAGCGTGCAGGGCATTTCTTGCTTTGCCCGCGTGGGCTTGTACACAGTACGCAATGAAAGGTCTCAAGAAACTTGATCCTAATTTCAACAGCGCAGTACTACAATAATCTCCGAATAACTGCAGTTATCACAACCACGCTGTAATTCTAGTCAGCCTGGGACCCATGGCAGGTGACATCCGGTATTTTTCTCGCTATTTTTCTCGCTGGCATTTTTCTCCACAGTTCTCCAGTAATGCACAGCATTTATTGGGCTTAAGGGTCCTTATCTTATTACATTTTATGAAGTGTAGCACAGCTGTTAACCATCATCGACAAAATGGGTACTAAGCAATTTTAAGATTCTTAAAATAGCAAGGGACACAGTATGATTAAAGTATTCTTTAAATCTCATACATGATGCTGCTTCAAGAAACTTAAAAAAAAATAAACGCCATGAAAAGACCTGTACCGTGTTGACAACATGAAACAAACACTCGAAATGTTTGTAGTTTGAAACTTTTTATTTCTTAACTAAAAGAAAATAAGAAGATATTTTTTCAAAAATAAAGTTTCTCTACATTCCAGCCAATTTTGCCAGAATTCTACAACTTATCTTAACTGGACCATGTCCATATCCTACCCAAGTTTATTTGTTGCAGCCTTTCCTTGCCATTTTAATGCATCACCTACATGTACGTACATTCTGTATGCCTCACCTCACCTACTGCTATATCACCTGTAACACTTAACCCTCCTGCTATTTAAACAGTCACAGCTAGTCAAAATTTCCATCCACTTCCCCTGCTATACTTTTAACACAGGCTAGTCACTAGCAGTCAGATCATGTCAAGCAAGAAATGTGACTCGTCAAACTCAGTCAACAGACCATGAACAGAAAAAGCAGGCAATTTGTGGTCACAGCTACCGCTACAAGTACGGTAGCTTTAACAATCACCCGGAGTTCAAGCATAGCTGTATCAAGTTACTTAAACAGTCACAGCCAGTCAATCCTGCTTTATATAGGCTGAGAAATTTTACCTATTGAAAACAGTCACTTGATTGATTTTGACTGATAGGACTACTGGTACTTGGCACAGAATGTGTCTGTTTGCATAGTT
Organism: Patiria pectinifera; assembly: GCA_029964075.1. NCBI lineage: Eukaryota > Metazoa > Echinodermata > Asteroidea > Valvatida > Asterinidae > Patiria > Patiria pectinifera. Next base: position 9,734,488 of record CM057137.1, on the reverse strand, counting down.
CACATAGAAGGGAATAATGAGGACTTACAGTTATGTACACTGTAACCGCTAACCCTTGAACAATGTACACATTCACTGGAGTAGACATCAATAGCAAAGACCTGTTATGTGTAAATCAGGACACTTCACTTGATTGGATTAGCAACCCACAGAGGAAATCTCCTTAATTCAATTTACACACACCCTGCTTCTGTTTAGTCAAGACTGGGACAATATCTTGAGACACTGAGTACATGCGTATATGCCATCCAACTAAATTTGAAAGGATCTAAACTAGAATTTAGAAGGGTGTAGTATCCTGTACATATGCAGATACATGTACATGTAAAGGGGTCAAAGACAAAAACACTTGTAACCCAGCAATTTTCATAACAAAAAGGGAATTTTAAAGGATAAAATGATCGTAATCCTTTTAGCACATGTGCATACCAGTATGTACCGGTACTGCATGTTCTTTACAATGTAAATCAAAAAAAAGAAGAAAAAAAAGAGAAAATATTTAATATCAACAGTTCTTGTAATTGGTCACATCTCAGTCATGACATGTGTGTCCACGAAAATGGTAAAAAGTTCATTTTGACCACATGTACAAGACGTGCCATTGGTATTGCTACATGTACTCATACAGGATCCTAGGCCACACACTGCAACTGCATGCAGAATAACACCTCTTGACATTTCTGAGATACACTGTTCAATTAATTGTAATATTCAATTCAGAGCAGAAATGACGCCAAAGAAACCACGCAACTGCTCGCAAATATCCTGTGTGACATTTGCCAGCGAGAAGTGCATCTGCTGAAAGTACTGGTACACTGTATGGAAACTGGCTGTTTATAACACGTCTGTTTGTCCGTACATACATCGCCATTACAAGTGTATAATTGAACATCATTATTCCATGTTGAGTATCGATTCTTTGCATGATTCATGTGCCTGAAGTACTTGACTATACTGTGTTACACGTAATTGTCACAGAATTGTCTTTGTCATTTACAGTCTAGGGACCTGCAATGAACCTCATATGAATGACTGTTAGATGTCTGCAGTAGATCACTTGCTGTTATCGAAGCAAACAAGACACGGCACTTGATGTTGAGACTCTAACCTACCTTACATGAGTCATTTTACCTTGCTTAATTCAATAGACAGCAAATAAAAGACGGTATCCCATAATGTAAATGTGAGGTGTTCTGGCAAAAGAGACAGAACTGCAGGTTGAGGTCCAAATGAAGTTTTGCAGATATCAGGACAGAGAATAAAATTCTCAGTGCAATACTGTTTGTTACACTCCGTTCAATCAGATACTCCGTTGAAAACTTATTGCTGTTTAAATTTCACATTTATTGACATGTCAAAAAGTAAAATACTGAGAAAAAGGCCTTTAAACTTTTGAGTATTGTAGTCGTGAAAATGAAAGATGCCAATTGTTTTTCCTTAAAAACACTTTTATTCCATGATTTTTTTACATGTACAGTATTTCTAGTAGAAATATGTGCAATGGACATATCAAAGATTGCAAATATCAATCAATCAGTACATTGAAAACAAAAAAAGTCCCCCCCCCCATTCACGTGTTAGCATTTTTCTCCACTTTACGGCCTGTGCCCGGTTCCGTCTCATTTTGCCAGAATGCCTCACAAAGATGTTTTGAGTTCCTTGGATACAAGAATTGGTACCCCACTGAACTTGCCAATTATACAGCTTTGAGCCTCAGGAGTCTGGGCGTCTTTTGGATCATCAATTTGGAATTTGAATACACTGTTCAAGTTGTCGCTTAGGAAAAATCAACAGGTTGAGCATCCTGTTTCAGTTAACCAGTTCAGGCCGGGATTATTTTTGACAAGAACGGAACGAGGTGCGGGATTACATCTCACTCGACCTCAAGCCAGGTGGTTTGAAGCCATCACCCTCGGGCAGTACACTCATAAAATGTCCGGCCTCGCTCGCTGCGAGCGGGTCGCTGACAGATAATTCCTGCTTCTCATCTGATATATGCTCAGCAAGTACACCTGTCTTTACTATTAACCCTCCTGCTATTTAAACAGTCACAGACAGTCAAAAATTCCATCCACTTCCCCTGCCATTATTTTAACACAGGCTAGTCACCAGCAGTCAGATCATATGTCAAGCAAGCACTGTGACTAGTCAAACTCAGTCAACAGACTATGAACAGACAAAGCAGGCAAGTTGAGGGCACAGCTGGCTTATCGATCACCCACAGCCAAAGCAAAGCTGTATGAGTTACATAAACAGTCACGGCCAGTCAATCCTGCTTTATGTACCGGTAGGCTGGGAATTCTTAATTGTTAAAAACAGTCACTTGATTGATTTTCACTGAAAGGACTACTTGACACAGAATGTATGTTAGCATGTTACGGTAGTATAGGAGGGTTAAGCAATGGTAGAAAGATCTACGAAAACGGTTTGTCATTGCCCAAATTCAGAAAACTAGTCTGAAACTGTGACTCTAACTGTTCTCATCCTTCAATAAGACCTATATTTTGCTGTGTCAGAAATATATAAAGGGGGAATTAGTTGGGGAAGGAGGCATAGGGTCAAGTGATTTCCTTGCGTCATGATCATAAGACACTGTGCTAAACAAAAATCTGTGCTAAATCAGACCATGGTCTTTGCAGTACAAGTTTTGAAAGGGCGAACTCTTTGAACTTGAAGTCAAGAACGATGATAGGGTACTAGGGCTGGGTCATTTGGTTAATTGGACAATTCCTCTGCTGCAGTTTTGGAATGACTCAACAGCTAGTTATGAGATCAAAATCCAAGTGTTTAGGAGTGAGGAGGATATTATTGGAGGTTTCCAGCAGGTGAGATGGGCAGCAAAGAAAGGTTCTGGAATATAGATACATGCACATTGTAGATGCACATGTAAAGATCTTTTGGTCACACAGCCAAAACTCTTCAGTTGTAGATCATGATTTCTGAGAAAAAAAATGACAACTGTGCATGTTCAATGCGGAAACTACCGGTATACAGTCACAAACTTTTTTTGACATGAAGATTTGGCAAGAGACCATCAACGTTATTTTTTATTTTTGCAAAAAGAAAGTTAGTTTTAACATGCTTACCTTTTTCCTGTTAAGAATGGATTGATTGTATGGACGCATGCAGACAGACAAAAGCTTGACCAGGATCGGCATGGTGGAGGAGGTACAGGCAAGACAGTTGACTGAAAAAGTTGTTGATGAAACAAAAATGTCTAACACTGGACAAATGTCGAACACTGGACAGATGATGAGTTATATCACAGAACAACTGTGACGAGTTGTCTGACTATTAATCTTCAAGCACAAACAGCTATCCAGCAGTTAAAAGCACTAGGCTTCTTTGAGCAAAGAGGGATGCACATGTATCTACCTCAGGAGGAGACTTGACCGATAAGTACATATCTCGTGAAGTCAATGTTGTATGCCATTAACAATGACATAACGCAGACAAAACTTGCACTGTGAACAGTTGCGTTGATGTCGTCATGAAGTCTGACTTGAACTCACTAAAACGCTTTGACAAATCCAGCAATTCAGCACAAACAAATAGTTTGTGGGAATTAGTTGCAGTGTAAATCGGAAATTAGCACTGAAGTCCGAAAGTCTATCAATTCCAAGAATATTTGTGACCGAAATATCTGAAAATTTGTTCACAGCTTCAGAGTTAAGTTGCAATTCAACTTTCTTGTTACAGTGTGTAAATGTACAACATGCTTTTTCAATCAAGCAGCACATTGAAAATCACTTGGAAGTTGTTCCAGACAGCTCAGTTCTGATGAACAGCAGTTGATTTGCAACCTGTTCAATTCAAGAAGGCAATTCTGTAAAGTCAATGTACACAAACTTGAGACAGAATTTGAAGATAGGTTTGACAGAAGACAAACCACTCCAGGAGTTATCCAAAGCACCAGATGACTTGACTGATGTCCTAGATGGTTACAGTCTCCTGTATTCTTTGTAGTTGAGCCGCTCTGTTGTCTGCCAATTATGCCTCTGGCTTGATTTATACACCACTCCCAGTGAAGTTCACAACTGCCGATTCCGTTAAAGAAAATCTACATGAACCCATACATGAACATGTACATGCCTGTCATTTTGATTCCTTTCAGAGCTCAGGTGTGGTCATGGTGCAAATGCATCCTCATTAGCGGTAACCCTTTTTGATAGTCATCAGGTTCTTTGCGTTTGCGCGGTTGTGGTCAGGTTCTTTTGAAGAAACTTAACTTGTCCTTGTTGGTAAGCATGCAGTTTGAGGTACGTGTAACTCCCCATCAGCGAATCCTTTGCGAACACAGATGCAGCTTGTCCAACTCTGACAAACTCTCAAAACCGACCTTCCCCAGCACTGTCTTTGTGTGAAGCAAAAACCTGGCGTCTTGTCCCAAGAACTTCCCGCTGGTTATAAAAATAGCCCCCTCATGAAATCACTGGGGAAAGGGGGAAGCCAGTGACTCGACTGACTTAAACACAAGACCAAAATAGGAATTTCCGTCAGGGTTGCGGTGAGTTTTATTTTTATAAACTGGCTGGGAACTCGTGATACAAAAAGACTGTCCGCCAACACACTGAGTCATCATCTTGCGTGCTTCAATTTGCTTCTATAAATACTACTATCTGCAGAGATCTGTCCTTTAAGTAACACAGGATCTGATTAAACAGGTTGAATTTATTTCGAGGTTTTACAACACTTGCATAACTAACACGATTTATCATGGAGATTACAGCCAGATTATGGCAAGCTGGAGTGATATGAAGTGAAGGGAGTGCCTTTTTGCCAACACAAAGTTCATTGGCTTATTGCACACCCTGACTTAAACTAAATCATCAGCATTTCCGAATGCAAATAACAAATAGGCCTACATAAAGTAAAGAAGTTAACTGACTGCAGACCTTGTAACACTGCTCAGGTGATCATCAACGAATCCATTGGATCCATTCACAATCTCAGGAGGGCGATGTTTAGCAGTAATACAATACACATGTACACCAGGAGATTTTCATAGTTGTGGGACAACTACATGTACGGTACATGAAGGTATTCGTGGGCACCGTAAATGCTGTGGGGGCAGCAGAAAGTCCCAATAACTTGGTTCTAATTTGCGTAACAATAAAAAAACTTGCCCATAACGCGGTGTAGGCCTACCCATGTACTGTATTACATACACCCCCTGACCTGGAGGACTCTGGCTGAGTAAGCTACGGTCCATATTTTGCAAATCTTGTAGTTTATAATGCAGCCATGGTTTAGAGTATTTCTATTTGGTTTGGACATAAAGGCTTCAAAGTCATTTTATTGTCAGAAATGAAGCTAAAATCTGAAGCTAAAAGCTGAAGACATGCAAAGCCTGAAATTTCTCAACAAAGGCATGAACCATGTACCTGTACACCGGTCAACAATGTGCGAAACATTGCTGTATTTTACAAAACAACAAAGAACAAAGTGAGATAGGCTGGTTATTTATTTATTTATTTCTTATTTTAACAGGGTAGCCCATTCAGTGGAATCCACTTATCTCCCATGGGTCCCAGTAAAGAGAAGACAATGTGCAGAAATTACAGTTTTAGAGGTGGGAGGAAAAGCCCAGAAGAGTATTCTGAGGAAAAACCATGGAATCAGGTAGGGACTGAAAACCTAATCCACATATTGACCCAGGCGGGATTCAAACCCGGGTCACAGCGGTGGAAGGCAAGGAAAGTACCGCTACGCCAACCTGACTCCCCCAAAACTGCCTCTCAAATGGAGGTGGGCGGGAATCAGTCTGACAGGAGACTACCTGCACATATCTTGTTTGATTATAAAACGTTTTGTGAAGAATCACTGAGCACCAGCATTGCACTGCATACATACCCAACGCTGACAGCGATTTTAAAAACATTTCTAGGGCTTGAAAGTAGCAAGCGAAGGTGGCTCAAATGTACCATTCATCTCCAAAATGCTCATGTGAGTCTTTGATGTCGAGAAGAACTACATTGTACTTGCACCTGCTTTCCTATCACAGACTTTGAGAAATAAGTAGCTCCAGGTCCATTTACATACTGGAAACATACGGGCAGTGTTCTCCAACATGTAGAACAAACCTGGCGCCCCGCCATGCTTTCTGCGGCGCCCGCCATGTTTAAGAAGTCCCCGCCAAGCTTTAAAATCCTGCCGCCAGGTTTAATTTTTTTGACTCTACAGTGTACATTTACATTTAAAATAATTGATTTCAGTTGTTTTTCCACACATTAACAATGTATTTCGATGATCCCAGCCCGATCGGGGTTGTCTTAAAATCTCGCTGAATCAATCACACGCACGGCTGGCCGTGGCCAAACACCAGCGATTCCCGGCCCCATGCACTGTACGTACTATACTATTAGGTACGCGCGATGTACACACACTGACAACTGAATCCCAGTTCCGGAGTGTGCCGATACTTCAAGTAGCGACAACCCCGCCGCAAAAATATATATCTGTATTAGTACACACGCACACCAGCAGGAGTACGTACGGCAGATCTTACGTGCAGCCAACCGACTTTCTTTTTCTCAGTGCTTGCACGCGCGGTACACAATACGCATTGATGTTTTTGTACGAGGCAAACGAGCTCGAGGCCAAAACACGCGTGCACATGGTGTTCCGATCATGCCGATTGTCAAAAGTTATAATTGGCGATCGTGTATGAGCCCAGTTCCCTAAGAGAACAAAATCCACTTTTAATTTATTTGACTTACCAAACTAGTTGGCGACATTAAAAACATACAGGTAGGTCATAAATAGAGGGAAATTTGGGGGGGAAATGACGATGACAACGACAAAACGCAACATGAATATAAACATGACGATCGCAAGGCACCGGCACCACCCATAAAATCGCGTAAAAAAACAACGTAATTTGTATCCCATTTTGTTTTTCAAAATTATAAAAAGGTGTCATTTGATCTGAGAGAAGTCTGCCTTAGGTTGAAAAGGAAATTTTTGAATGCTAAAAAAATCGGGGGAACTGGCCTGGAGAATCGCCTCAGATTGCACCACAGAGCATCTAGAATCCAAATTTTTTCCGGGGCCCTTAAGCGGGCCCCGGACCCCACGCCGTAAGGGCTTCGCGCTCCGCGCTCGCAGGAGTCCCCGCCGACCTCAGCGCCAACCTTTAATTTTCAAAGTTGGAGAACACTGTACGGGTACATGTAGCTCTGACAAATTGCAGTCACTTTTCTGTTGCAAAACAAAGTCGACCACTGAGGTCTGGTCCTTCGGTCGTTGCATAGGAATAGTTCGTGCAAATCAAAAATGTAAAGTGATCCAAAAATGACACCGTTTCTCAGTTTCTCAACATAAAACATGACTTGCTGGAATTTCACCAATTGATACGCGACTAAAAAGAACAATGTGGGAGAGATTGTCTGATGTACACTGATTCAAAACGGACATGTAGTTAAATAAGACTTACATTCAGGGTTTGCATGATGATCAATGAATTGGAGGTTTGCAGTAACACCATGTGAATGAAAGATATCTCTTAGTGAGTTGTGTGGTTCTGAAAAGAACCAGTTGGTTATAACTTAACGTTTTGAACAGTGTGCTCTGCTCGTCATCAGGAGACTGCCGGACTCTTGCTGGTGTAGTGGTTTAAGTAGTGGAAATGTAACTTTGCAGTTCAAATCATGACCAAAATACAAAAAAATCAACAAATAACCAAAACCCAAAATCGAAAACAAAACTTCAACTGGTAAGTACGTATACATGTACATGCATACATGAAGGTGATGTTAGAAAAGACCCAAACTTTATACTCACTGTTGTTTTCTTGTTCTTCTCCCATGTCTGTGTGTCAGAGACGTGGACGCTAGTACTGTTGGCAGCCATTTTGTGTTCAGTTCCACCGAGGGCTGGCTGACTGACGTTTTGCTTTTGACTGAATGCACTTTTTTTGTTGGCCGGTGGCGTTGGCAGATTTCAGACCTTGGACGGAGGGAGTGGAGGTCTCTCTCTGTTATCGGCACTTAGCAGCAGTCACGGCTAAGAAAAGGTCAAAGTTACATGATAAGTTTACCAATTAGGACAAAACATGCTGCAGCTTTTTTTGTAATTGTTACTGAGGGTTCAAAGGTTTGGGTATTCAACGGTCCACCAAACAAACATTCAAAAGACACTTATTGAACGGGGCACTTATCAAGACTGATCTATTTTGTTAAAAATTCTCTGAGAGTTGAAAATAGGTTTTTGGAAAAACAAGGGCATTATGTCAGCAAATGTTGGAAAACGTCACACCATCTTGTAAATACATGTAGCTACATGTAATCTTTCTATAAAATTGGTGAAGGCCATGAAGACTCAATGGAGTTGAATCAAAATTTTTCAAGTTGTGCAACTTACATGTATTGCTCCATTGACTGATGCACACTCGTACGTACGCACACATTTGTTTATGGTGTAAATCAAGGATTTTCTATTGTTCCTCTTCCCTTTTCCTTTGTTTATACTCTTATAACATAACTTTTTTGCAACAGCTCTCATTGGTTTTGTACATGTACCGGTACCTTAATCGATGATGTTGCACGTGTGTGTCCTCGATTTACACCATAAACAAACGCGTACTTGACTAAAAATAGCTGTTTTTTAATCATATCCACTTTGTCTGTCGATAGGTTAGGGTAAAAGCATGGCCTTCATTTTAATATTACTATACCTAAATGTAATAAATTTCTAGTATTGTGTTTCTACTACTACTATGTACATACATACCGGTACATTATACCGGTATTGTACACATTGGATATACCGTACAATGTACATATACCCGGTATGCCAATTAATTACGCCATTGAAGACAATTTTGAAGCTCATGATTATAGAACCTTTGCACATGTAGTTCATTAGATTTGCCAACTTGCCTATTTATAGAGTATTCAGCTGTGAGATAAAAATAATGTACATACATGTATGACCTAGAAAGCCAGGAATAAAGATTGTTGTTGCACATGTATGTACATGTACATGTACACTGTAAATATTTTGTTCAAAGAAAGGCTACAGTCTTCTATCACATGTACCATTAGATTGTGACATTTCATTAATAAACTGATCATTAAGCCCAGCGCACTGCGCACGTGATGAAACACGTGTACATTTGCGTTTTGTGCCTCTTCAATATCACACTGCACATTCCAGCAAGATGCAAAAACAAGTGCACGCTGTGATTGGTCAAATGTCTGGGGCAAGGTCTATAGACTGACGTTTAAACACTGTATACTCAGTGTTACCTCCCTAGTGAAAGTTACCCTGTACACACTGAGTATACAGTGTTTAAAATCACTCGGGTGGGACTTGAACCCACGACCTCCTGCTTTCCAGTGCAGATGTCTTACCACTCGACCACCGAGCTAACGAGATCGGTTGGCTGATTCGAATCTGATGTACATAGCAGCAGGTACCGCATAAACTATTATAAGATGGAATTTTGCGCCGGGGTGATATAAATGGGGTCCGCTCATAAGTTGGACGCCTCATACTTGTCATAGGTCCGACATAAGTCCGACAAAATCACATCCCCTAACCAAATAAAGGCCCATAAGTCTGAAGCCTCATAGGTCCGACGTTTCATACTGGTAAGTCCGACGCCTCATGGCTCCGACGCCTCGTTAGTCCGACAAATAAAAACGCCTCGTTTTTCCGACGTCGGACTTATGAGGTGTCGGACCTATAAGGCGGAATAAATATATTTTATGCTTCATAAGTCCGACGCCTCATAAGTCCGAAATTCCGGACTTATGAGGCGTCGGACCTATGAGGCGTCAGACTTATCATACGGCCCCATATAAATCACCTAATTTGATTTATATCACCCGACACAAAATTCCATCTTCTAATAGTTTATGCGGTACCCGCTGCTACATGTATGTACGTCGTGGGTTCGAGTCCCACCCGAGTGATTTTTTTCCAACTTTCACTCGGGAGGTAACACACTGAGTATTCAGTGTTTAAACGTCGGTGAAGGGCAAAACCTAATTTGATTAATATCACCCTGACGCAAAATTCCATCTTATAAGGTCTATAGACCTTTCTCAGGATAAGCTGTCTTGGAAATTAAAGCGAAGCATAACGCAAACAAACATGGTGGCGTAAATAGTGTGTGAGTGGCTCTCGCAACCTTACAGCAGATTGACAATCTTATGGAAGGAGGGCTCAAATTCTCCGCAACATCAATCAACATTCTGAATGTAGGTAGGTCACGTCTCATTGTACAGGGTGTGTAAAAAAAAAAAAAATTCCAAATGTCGGGATCATTATTTTAGTGAAGTTCTGCATGTAACACTTTCAAAATCAAGAAGAAAGTGTTACAATAAAGAAGGTCATTTCCAAAGATGCAAGACCCATTTTTGGAAATTTCCGTTAGACCTACACGTAGTAGTTTGTTTTTAATTCGGTGAAGCCATGAATGGGTGGGCACAAGCGTTGACACAACGCACAGACGCCCACAGTTGCTACTATTTGTCTGTTCAGTGCATGACATCGCATAGCTGCAATCAGCCGAGTGAGAACGTGTCTCGGACGCTGATTTCGGGCGCAATTCAAAACATGACTCGGTAACTTTTGAATTGGAATCGAGATCCTAGAATATTGTTTACTCTGAATATATCCAGCATTCACTGAGCTAACATTTCATCAAGTTAGTTGTTACATGTAAGCACCCTTCTTTAGATTTTGAGCACTTTTGCTGCTTCAAACGGAAAAAAAATGCACTAATGACAAATGATACACTTATCTACGTTTAAAAAAAGCAACACAACGTACCGGTACGTGAACCCATAAATTTGGCAACAGACAGATATCCTTACAACATTTTTGGAAAGCTTGAGGTTTTCCCTTTAAAACCACTTATCCAGTGCGGAAGAGCCTGGTGCATTTACCCATCTTACCTACAAGTGGCTTGCTGCCCTGTTGCATGAAACAGAGAAGGTCCTTTACTGGTCCTCTCAAAACCTGACAACCCCATTAGACATGAATGACCAACACTAGACTTGATTCAAGTCTGTTGAAACTCTTCTGAACATTTGAGCATGTATACACCAGCACCTAACAATTAGATACCAGTAAATAGAGACCAGGAACTCACACTATAATGTTAACCATATTGGGTTTATTAATATTGAAAAGTTTTGTTGACAGAATTACTCATCATTTTGTGAAATGACAATAAATTCCTGGGAAACAAGCACAACCGTTATTTGTAATTATGTCAAATTTTATTTTGTTTGACAAATTTCTTTTTGTATGACACTAACACCAACAATAGAATATTTATATTGTATGCACATTGCCCAATTCCACATGTATGCCAGATCAGACACTGATAATAGCAGAACAAAATTGACAGTGCCAACTGCATGTAGCTGGTATGTACATTACATGTCGATCATGTCTACATTGTACAGTGCGGCACTTTTTCAGTTTAATTTAACCACTGAATCTGCAGCTAATCCTGCTTTGAGACATAGACGAATGGCACACAGTAATTCAGCCTCTTGCAGTCAAATCAGTCTTGATTTTAAACAGTAAATATAAACAGAGTTCTAGGTAAAAATCAAACATTCAACATTGATGCGTAGCGAGCGATATACTTGCGTCTTCCGGTATCTGTGCTGTGTCCATGCATAGCAGATAGCGAGTTGCACATACATGACCTACCGGTATTCAGCATGCTAACCGCTAATCTACAGTAGGCTAACCACTAAAAATGCTAATCTATCTGCGCTGTGTCCATGTATTGCATGCAGATAGCGAGTTGCATGTAACATGACTAATTCAGCATGCTAATAGTAACCATTCTAATGTGAAACCGCTTTACCTGCTTCCCTATTCTGTTAATCCTAGCTTCTCACACACCTGGAATCAAGTCTAACTCTAAACCCTTGTAGGCGTCAGCAATAATCCCCCAGGCCTGCAAGTTTTACAGCAGCTGAGTGTTAATGGCCTGCTCTTGGGAAGTCCAAGCACGGACATGTTTTTTTTTCCTCCACTTCACATACAGACAGTACTGAAATATCGTCTTGACTGAAGAGTGTGTTTCAGACTTAAAGGTCAACACTTGATATTTAAGACAAAAATGCAGAATAAAAATGGATGACAGAAAGGTCATAACTCTTACTTCATGTACATGACTGAGTCATGATGACTCTGTCTAGGTACATTTATGTATAAAAAATGTATTAAAAAAATAAAGACTTTCAATTTTTTGGTACAAATTTGAGTGCCACTTTTTATGGTGAGTAATTTTGTCAAAAAAAAATCCAACTGTGGTTGTTATAAAATGTAATGCCATATATAAATTAATCTAACTTTTGTACATGCAGCAGGGAGACTTTGGAGATGCTTGGTGGCGCACAGCAAACACATCAACATACGCATTAGTTTAAACATGATGCAAACGATTGAAAAGGACTGGTGTATTTGCTGCCATCTAAGCCCCTCAAAAGTCTTATTTGGGCATTTCCACACTAACAGGGTACAAAAGACTGCGAAGTTGGGATTTGAGAGGGGGACACTGGAGGGTACAGCAAAGCAAGATATTCTGTTCAGTTGTTTCCAGTGCCTTCCAGGGACTAGCTTAATTTATGATCATGTGTACAAACAATTATAGAAAACCTTCTCTGTACATGTACGTTAGGATTTGCTGGGGTCATCGTAAAAATTATGTACATGTACTGAACAAAAAACAGAATTTTTGCTACCGTGAAATTGACACAACACTAATTATCATGTGAATGAATTCAACCAAATGTCATTCATATTTATAACCCATTGAGACTTGCTAACAGCCACAATGATTATTGTGTTGGTCTTAAAGACACTTATTTTAGGCAACGTACGTAACGTGGACAGACATTTTGTGACATTTTTCTATGGACGTACACGTACATGTATGTAATATTCTGAACATGATACAATGTACCCTGTAACATCTGAAATATACAGTTGATTGTCTGGGTCTTTACCTGTACCAATGCTGTAGGGTTACAAATGAAAAGGCACAATATTTGATAAAGACATTTATTGAAATTATAACTTGCTATCAATATTAACACACTTTCTGTCCATGTTATGTAAGTACGGTAGCACTGTGAGCATAACTATTTTGTCAAATGTGCCTGGATAAATTCTTTAAAAGTACAATACCCAACAATGGGGTGGGAATTCGCAAGTGGAAAGTAACACAAACAACTTGATATTATTATCCTGCTTATTTCCCAATCCCATGTCACACTTTTGAACCCCTTTACTGTGGAAAGGCCCATTTGTGAAAGTGTTTTCACTTTGAATGTCACCCGTGATTAAGAAAATGACCCAAATGGAAACAGCCATCATTTACTGGAGGCTTGCAGTATGTTAAGAGCCTTTTGGCAACATATTTTTATCTTTACTACTGTACAATGAAAATGAATTCCCTTTTGAAGTGTGCAATAGCGGTACATTTTATGATTTCATGAGTTAACTACATGCACAGTAATACTAGGTACCGGTACATGTACAATGTATACATGTTCATGAACAAAACTATCATTGCTTAATTAAGCACCGTCGATATATCGATATTACTCGATTATTTGATGTTATTTGATATCGATATCGCCGATAGCAATTTTTTAATCATATCGAAATATTCCATACGGGAATTGTATCGAAAATATCGAAAATGTGTCAGATTATCATCAAAATAAATCTCCGTTTGTGCTTTTACTTTGTGTTTATAATGAACATGATGAATTAAAACTCAGCGGCAACTTGTGCTTGTAACTCAAAATAAAAGCATTGTGAAATGCCAAGCGGCATTGCTTTGTCCTCTGTATTTGCTGGAATTTGCCAATGTAAAACTATAAAGAAAATTGACCGTTCTAGAGAAACTCTCACTGCTGAGATTTGTTTTAAAAAGTTTAAGCATTATGCTCCAGAGAAAGCCGTGGAAAATTGGGACTTTCTTTGGTTTTAATCAAAGTATCATCTTTATGGTCTACGTTTACATGGGATAATCAATAATGGATTTCCGATATATCGATTATTGAAAATTCTGATATGGACGGTGCTTATGCTTAATGACAATCTTGATGATCAGCAGATCAAAAGCGAACAATAGCAGAACAACACTGATTGTGCTGGTACATTTTGTCCATGCATTTTTTCTTCCAATGTCATCATCTGAAATGTCTACACTGATTGGCTTATTGATTGACTGTCAATCTATCAACTGCTCATCTGTCATGTAAGACTGCGCGTGCAATGTAAACCAACCAACCATTAAATTACACATAAAATCACAACCCTATCATCTGCAAGGACGTATATAAATCAAAATTACATTTATACCCTAATAGTCCTTCAACGGTTCAAGTACCCTCAGAATCAACTCTTTCATGTTGTCCATTTATCTCACTGTCAATGCCTCAAAGGGTTCGAATCGTAATCTTTCCGCCGTGTTCACTGCCATTCTCGCGAGTCACCAGCATTATTCATAACGCTTTGACATCCCATCCCCATCCAGTGATTTCACTGAATTTCCTGTGATTTCCCAGTGGGTAGCCCTAGCGTCCGCCTGTAATGTGTTTACGGCAGGGTTCACAGGCATCCAATCTGATTGCCGGTGGAGCGGGACAAAAAATATCGCGGATGCATTATGCGATTCCCTAAAGAAGAGCGAAGGATGAACTTGATAAGAACTACACTGTCAGTGAGGCATTGCATGGGACTGCGTAGACTGCTACATTGTACATAATTGTAGCTGAAAAGAAGACATACCGGTATCATATCGGATTTTGAGAAGGTTCAAATTACCATGGATTTTGGGAAAATAGGAACAGAACATTTCTGGACAAGTCTGTCAATTTTGCAATGCTGTTAATCTGCAAATATTTGTTACCATTCCAGTGTAACCAGTTAAATAAAAGAAAAAAGGATGAACATGTAACCTTGTACAACCATGTATCGGTACCAATATAGGCCCATACCGTACCGGTACTTTCCAATATATTTTTGTTATAATGTATACATGCAATGCATGTTTGGGTCTTGTTTGTTGGGCACTTGAAAAACCTCTTTAAAAATGACCACGTAACATGTGTAATGTAAGCCTAAATATGTGAGTATTAGCTCCCAAAGTCAATGCTTACAAATTACATTCATTTTTACTCAGCTTCAAATCGGTGTTTTCTTCTTTGCAACTTCTGAAAATCAGACAAGGGTTTGCTACAATTACACAAGTAATCAGGTACTGGGCCAGAAATGTCCCCTTTCCGAACAACAAGACACACATATTTCGCGAGAAAAAAAGGCAAACAATATCCGCAAAAGCAGCATGCATCTGTTAAGATTGCATGCTCGCCATTGTAAACTCTCTCGCTAAATCCAATTACACTGTGTCAATTTTGGTGGCAGACTCAACCAGATTAAAGTGCTTATTTTAAGGGTAGTGGGCTGACACAGATGAAGGACTTAGATATTCGATGAGCGACGGTGTCGCCCCGCGCTTTTCAAGTTGTGCAAATTGCGACCACCTGCTCATCATTGAGACTTGGCGGGAATAAACTGCGACAGTGTGCCGCAGCGCAGTCGGTTTTAATGATGAATTTCTGCCTGAATACTTCTGCACTCCCAGCGAGAAGCTAATTGAGCGTTGTAAATCTGTTGGCAACATCACACATCACCATGGCAACGACTATTACAAATGTGCATGTGTACAGACCTCAGATACATGTACATGTACGTGAAGACAGCCATGTACACGTTACACAAAAGGGGAAATAAATTTCCCCGTCCATATTTAACAACAGAGGAGATTAGGAATCAGGCTGAAAAAGAAATATCAAAAAGTAATTACTGAACATGTACGTATGCATGTCC
Organism: Patiria pectinifera; assembly: GCA_029964075.1. NCBI lineage: Eukaryota > Metazoa > Echinodermata > Asteroidea > Valvatida > Asterinidae > Patiria > Patiria pectinifera. Next base: position 9,718,612 of record CM057137.1, on the reverse strand, counting down.
ATAGCTGAGTAATGAGAAATGATAATTCACAATAATTCTTATTTTCAATTTACATAAAAGTATGACATTGCAAACCTTGTTATTAGTCCTTCCTACAACAGGAAGCAATAAGCCATTTGCGAGTGACCTTCATGTACCTCTGGGATTTACATTTGAAATATACATCTGGTACACTGACTTGCTCAAAATGCTTGGCACATTTTAACTTTGAATTCTCCAGACCAAAGACATTGTTGCTAATCACATGATTCGAGGCAAGCTCTTGCATAGTTACGTAAGAGACGCTCAGCACCAATACATTGTTCACAATGGGTGAGAATGGCACAAAGACACCAGACCATTCTGGAGCTGGGGGTTGCTAGCATAAGGCTTACCCCGAATCATGTGATATAGCATGGAGAAAGGACTTCCTCAATAGTAACAGTCTCTTTGGTCGGGAGAATGCAAAGTTGAAATGTGCAAAGCATTGGATTAAGTCAGTGTTCCAGATTATATTCATTAACTTGTAAATGGCTTATTGGTGCCCTTGCTTTGGATGCTGATTTGAAATTTGTTTTATAGTGCAACTATTCTGCTATGTACACGGATGTAAAATAGCCTAGAGCACCATACCATTATACAGACTGTCAAGTACTGGTTTGTCCCAACGCCCACACAAAATGTAAATTGACAGTGACTGAAGAGGGCCACTTGATCTGAGGTGATCATTATAAAACCATGCTGGGATTAAACAACAAAATGGCTCAGAGTAAACATACAAGTGGGGATCTACTTTGGTGAGTGGCATGTCTAACGAGTTGACCTCCAGTCTGAGGTCATGTCAAATATTTCATGCTTTACTGTTTTCAACAGATTTTACCTCCCCCTCCAATGTTTTATTTTTGTCAATCCCCCACCCCCCCCAATTGAACAACACTTGTGCGTACGCTATAAAGTACGTTGTACATGTTAAAATTGAAAGTATAGTTAGACGTAAGATTATCCAATCGTTAACAAATAATTGCCTGAACAAAAACTGATGTACCCGGTACCGTTAAACGTACTCAGAAGAATTTTGAACTGTTAGTACTATTTTGTAAGAATTTGACACTAATGTGCTTGTGACAGCTCACAATTTTGATTGCACTGGTCTATATTTGCCCACACAGTTTTTGTGTCTAATTTTACACTAAAGGCTCTCCATTTGTGTCCACATTTCTGAAACTATGTTGCACAAGACATTTTGACGAGGAGAAATTTAGGTCAGAGGTGCTTTATCTTAATCCGCAGTCCAATATCATGGTGCACAGTAACACAGTAACAAAGGTTATACAAATACACAGATAAAAATATAAGCTTGCCCTCATCACAATGAAACTGCCCCAAATATCAAAATTGTCAAGATTCTATTGGATATCTCATTATTCTGTGACCGAAGAAAAACGTCTGCAGTCTGATAAATTGTTCAATTCATACACAATACGTTTGAAAAAGTACAAACTTAAATGCGACGTTCTTGTAGCACTCATTATTTTCAAATCCGAAGCTGGTATGCAGAGATTGCAACATGATAGCCTACTGATGTTCACCAGACTGTGCGAATGTCCTGAAGCAGCCTTTACAGAGAGTGGGTCTGCAACCAGCTATGGCATTAGCGGTGGAGATGTCCCTGGGCAAGACACTTTGCAGGAATTGATTCTTCCAACTCAGAATAAATAGGTGTAGCTGAAGCACTAATGGGTACAGCAGTAGGTCCATCAGAGCATGGATAATTCCTTGAACGTGAACCCATTACTACTGACCTTGGTGAAATGCTTAAACCTAATTTTAAAGGTTTTTGAACATGTTGAACATACATTATCAGAACCAAGACTACAGAGAGAGAGATGTAATGTTCATTATTTGAAATTACACGAACATGCATAAATAACCAAGGTTTTCCTAATTTAAAATCAATACACTCTTATTATCTTGGATGAATCATCTTTGGTTTGTACCTTTTTAAGTCAATCACCCAACAGCCCTTTGCCGTTAACATTTTCATGCTAAATTGTTTTGCCTACATACGTATATCATTACTGACATGACATCAATTTCCAATCTATCTTAAAGAAAGGCCCAACTCCCACACACTATCACATAGGGCCATACGAACCAGACAAATCTAATATCCATAAAAATCAATCATACCCACGTTTGATTGATGCACTAAGCTATTTGTACCTGTAGACTAATGTGTGTGTGTTATTACGTGTACATGCTGCAATAATTACGTTAGCCCAGTCACCTGTATAGCATGCTATCTGTTAAGTCAGTGCAATATTTTTTAACACAAATATCAGCTGATTTATCAAACTTACAATATCGAATGGACTGCAAAGGAACTGTCCAAGCTGCGAATGTTCCTGATTTCGGGTGCCGATGATACGTCAGAAGCAAGACTATTTCTGCCGCATATCCCGGTCCGTACTGTCCACCAACTGTGTACAGCGTTACCTACATCCCTGTCCCACAAGGCAAAGTTCAGCAAGGCACTCAGTGGTCACAGTGCCAGCACGTGTTTGCACAAGAGATATTTATTACCATATCGCTGACAGAGTCAATAGTGATAACTGTGTGGTGTGCTCTGGGCTTTTAGGGACGCCCATTTTCAACAATAACAAGTTAATAAACCTGAGGGGGTTGCACGGTAGACCTGCGGGGCACAGCAAGGTGTTCAGATGAGCATGATTATTGGCTAACGAGCAAAGGACTCACAAACCAAGGTTGGGTGATTCTGATTCACTCTTGGAAGTAAAGTGATATTTTGTGCTTTTAAAGGACAGTGCACTACACGTGAATGTATTTAAATGTACCTGTACCACATGTACAGGACCCAATTATTAAAATTGAACCTTGCATTCAAGTGACCTGTCTTCCATTTTTATTGAAAAAGAATCAATGCTGCCCAAATTCCCTTTAAAACTCCTGAAGTTATATTATTCCTTTCCACTAGTGTAGCCTAACATGTAGTACAACCCCTCAAAACCCCCCAATCCACAATATTTACTGATGGTTATAAAACAAAATAGTTAGGATGCAAATATGAATTGATAACTATGATCCAATTTTAACCTGTCTCCAATGCAGATTGTGGAGATAGACTTTCGGTAGGACTAGAACCACATGAACTTTGGAACTACTCAAAATCAACCGTCGTCAACCAATAACATGTATGCACCTCACGGCATGCAAATTGAGTTAATCTCCACTTGGACTTTGTGCACAGAGGTCTAGGCGGTAACAAAACATATAATTAATGACTCAACAAATACTGCAACAGTAAGCCTTCCTCCAAAAACAATTCTTTGGGTTTATTTTTAGGTGTTTTTTTTTTAACAGTGAGGCATTTATCTCTAAATGTTTTGCCTGTGAGTGATACTGATAAGGTTATTTGTTAAAACACTTATGAAATGGGTCATCATGTTTGATAAATGTGTAACAATGCACCTTGCTACTGTACCACGAACCAAGAATGACAACTACTAAATCCTACTGTCAAAGACATAAATTACACTGTACGTGTGTATTTATATAACCGACATACAGATCCTTGTCATTTGATTGGTGGAACTCACATCACGTGGCATTCGTTATTGCTCCCATTCATGCCGCGGCTCAAAAAGTACTATCCGCCCATGGGGAATGGGAAATACTACGGTATTTGTGTGCAAATGTATGCTGGTGAGCGCGTTCAGCTTTGCGCGTAGCGCGTATTGTTCCAAACAGCCAGTGCTACAGCGTTGGGTTCAAACATTTTCGTGAAAGGGTGGTTTGGAAGAGAGAAATACATTTTCCTCCAGATTTGTATTGAAAACAAGTTCAAATATATCAAATGACAAGGCTCTATATGTCAGTTATATAAAACAAATATTGAGTGGCTTTAAATTGTGAAATGGGAGGAATATTATCGCTCGGTAAAATCTGGACTTTTCCAGTTCACTCGGCTTCGCCTCGTGAAATGGAAAAGTCCAGATTTAACCTTGCGATAATATTCCTCCCATTCCACGCTGAGCCACTCAATATTTGTATACTAAATAACGGGTTCTTATTAACAACCCCAAACAATTGTTGTTTCATTCTGGATAAATTTAGCATACATTGTACAATGTACCAAAAACCCCCAAACTATATTACAATTTGACAAACATTAGTCTAGGGGGTAGACGTTGTTATGGTTTGATATGCCATAACCCGCCGCCGCGATAACCTGCCGCAGCGAGAGCGCTTTATCACGCCCAACCAATATCATTCACGAACCATCAGTAACAACGTCTAGGCCAATTTTCCTAAAAATGTCCACCCCCCCCCAAAAAAATGGGGGAAACTAGTGCACATGCGCGACTTCTGCAGGCAATTACGGTCCATTTTCGGTCCCACACACACTACACACAACAAATGAGCTGACCAGTGAAGTTGCACAAAAGCCTTGCTGCATCTTTTATATTACTGGAAGAAATGTGAGAGTTTGCTTCAGAACTTCTATGATTTTTTTTTAATGCGCGCTGCATACATGTATATTAGGCCAAACAGGGGTGCGTGCATTACACAACCAATATGAATTGGCCTAGACGCTGTTACTGACAGTTCGTGGATGATATTGGTTGGTCGTGATAACGCCCTCTTGCAGCGGAAACAAAACAATCTTTGCATTTGGCGTGACTACAGATCTTTTTTCAGAATGAAGTGTATTTTGATAAAATCGTTGTACACGAGTTGGTGCTGGCCTAATTGTTCTGCTATCCATAGCATTCTGCCCTTACAACTTACAATCAACATTGTGTCAATATACAGCCTAGCACAGAAATTGTACACTTACCCTGTAAGCAGAGTTTAGCAGACAATAATTAAGACATATGGGGAATGGGCACAGGATGAAATTGTTAATCCATGACATGGGCAATTCCACAGTAACTCGCGTTACGTTTCAAGGGGTACCGGTATCTTCCATCAACTCTTGCTTAGCTCACCCAGGTCGACACGGCTAAAGGGTTAGGGTTAGCCACAACAGCCGGGCTAATTGAATGCTCAACCGCGGGCCATCCCGATCCCCACGTGACGCCCTTAGCCGTGGCCGTAGCCACTGACAAAACGCCCGTTTCGGATTGGGTCTTAATTTGAGATTTACTACTTTTTAGTCAATTGCAAAACTCAAAAACGTTGGGCTGAAATTATAGTCTCAAAAGTCGCAATGAAGTCAATAAATGATTACCTTTAGACTTCAAATAAAGTCAACTTTGAAGACCACTTGAGATTTTCATTGTCCGGCCGCCATATTTGTCTATTTTTAGGGAATGAACGCATCTTCCACCAGTGACTCTGCTCCACGAGCAGGGTCTGTGGTGGTGCGCCCCGAGAATGACGTCAGGGGATAATCGAACAGCACGGGGCTGACCCGTGTCGACCCGGCTGAGCTAAACGAACGCACCCTATAAAAGTCAAAGCAGGGTGGTTTTTCTCACAGAAGATCCCTAGAAGTGACTCAACTACTAAAAAGAGGCCATCAAAATAAAATTCTGTTGGTTTGCGGCAATATGATTTTTGATTGGTTAACTCGCGTTACCAAAAAAGGACATACATGTAGAATAAAATTTAATACCCTGCATTTGAAAATCAAAATTCCCTTTATAATGTGCACTGTTGGAAGAATCTTTTCAGTGCCTTTACATACATCATTAGAATCTATGTCTAGGTCATATGCTACCATAACAATTATTAAAAAATAATAAATAATGTAATCTCTCAGCTGGATGTATTTTGGTAACTCGCGTTATGGTAACTCGCGTTACAGTTTGTCTGCCTATCTTTGGCACAAGTTAAAACATTATATAAAAACATTATTAATCAAACCAATAATGTTTTTTGGCATAGTTTATGAACCATTCTCTCTGCCTTAAAAAACAATAACTCACAATAATACTTGCATTTTGCAAAAACAATGCCAAAATAACTACCTAGCCCCCAAATCCAGGTTTTTTTAAAAACAAAAACAAACACATTGGACCATTATTCCATCTCACTAGCACACCACTCAAAGGAAAGACCTTGTTCTCCCCTTTAATCTGATATCACATTTGAGGTTATATGTTTGATGCTTGTACATGTAGTTCTGAAGATTTCATAGACTGTCACCTATTCAGCCGTGTCCACTTTGCCGTGGAAGTGTCCATTATTGTATGCACATGCACTGTAAACCACACGAATGCACATGAAACAATCATGACCATGGTGTACATGTATGCCATGGTCTACATAATGTATAGTCGGTAAAAAGTCTTCACTTACATGCATGGTAGGCAAAGCCATAAAATTGTATCCTACATGTAGTCACAAGAGTATAAAGTCTGTCCACATTATAATAAATACTGATTGGGGATTTCCTCAAAGCCAAGGCACACACACTAATAATCATTGCAGTCGTTTAAACTAAAACAATTCACATCATGTGTCTACTCACCCCCACCCCATCCCCCCACCTCTCATAATTTGTGATGCGGAGAACTTGGCGAGGCATCTCAAGTTACCGACATCTGAATACAGATGTCATTGGCAATGTTCGTGTACTTTGACAGAGAAATTTGATCTTGCATCCACAATGGATGGCAAGACACGATATTGGATTTGAGAAAATGCCAAACCCCACATTTGAATATATGCTGGTTTGTACATATGCGGCGCAAACTGGGAAGAGTACCGTATTCAATGTCACATACATAAATACAATCTTTTCTGTACCCCGTCCAGAGCTCATTTCTCTGTTGAGAATCTGTTAATTGCTGCCTATACTGCACTTCAGTCTTCTTTATTCATACATGTATCCCCCCAAAAGGCACTTGCAACAAAACACACTATGACTGAGGTGTATCCAGATCCCCTCAAAAGGTCCCAGGGCTACTGGTTCATGAACATGTATGACTACACATACTTACATTGGTAAAGTCCGAAGAAGACACCGACTTAAGACGCAATCCACTTTCAATCCCTGCCCTGCAGCATACAATATCATATGTTGGTTTCCCTCTTACATTCAGCACTAGCTGGCCGCTATGGTCTTTTGCTATGCAAGCAAGCCATCAGCAACAATCCTGTGACCTTGTGCTGTATGGATTATACCTTGACCTTCAGTATTATTACATTTTGGACAGGGCTGGAGAATATGGATGTTTCCCAGAAAACAAAAATAAAAAAATGGGACAAGGTTTTAGTTGGGACACATTGAGACACACACACTACACATGTACAAATGTACATGTAGTATACAGGTACTGTTTGTCAATGTTTGCAGCAAAAGACCATAAAATTAAAAAAATGAAGAATTTTGTATTTTAATATTCAGGTTCAGGTCAGTAAATTTATCTTCAAAAAATCTCAAATGCCACATCCATCATGTTTTCATAATCTTGAATCTTAATCCTAAGGCAATATTTACCACATGTGCTGATACATTGTGAATTAATTTCTTTAACATTGTTCATTCTTTTAATTACTGTACTGTAACCTGCTACAAGATCTTCATTTTTAAGCCACAATTTAATGAATCTACATACATGTACACGATGCTAAAGTGTCTGTTCTTTAAAGAAATTGTTTAACAAATACGAAAAAATTTAAATAGAGGAGCAGAGGTTTTTTTCCTTGGGGTGGGGGGGGGGGAACACCTTTCAGAAATATATACCATGTGTTCATCAAACTTATTAAAGCTGAACTCACACTGAAGCATGAAAGACCGAGACAAACAAATAATTGCTTTTTTTTTCAAGCTTGAGCAAATTGGATGCTAATTGCCGCTGACTGCGTGATTGATGCTGCCCAACCACACAGAAAATAGAAATCAAATGAAGTCAGCTAGACCCTCCTACGTAGATGTCTCTGTTAGTGGGACTGTGGTCATTTGAATAATGCAGCCTTGTGCAAGGCATACCGTATGCAATTCGCGCAATTTATTCTGTCCCATCAATTTTGATCAAGGCCTTGTCTGCTAGCTGATTCTGTAACTACGGTCTACGTCAATATGTACATTCAGAAGTGCCATTATTATTTGTTTGACTTCACAACAAAATTCACTGTACAAGTGAACAAATAGGGCCTACTATGGCATGTAATAAAAGGAATAAACATTAAACTATGAACCAAGTGGTGTTTGGCAACATATTAAACAAATTAATTATCATAAGCAAAGCAGATCTGTACAAAATGGCTTGAACTTGAATGGTAGTGGTCAACATTCCAGTATGCAAATTACATGTACCGGTACACATGAGGTAATTGTACAACAACATAGAGAGGTAGCTGTACATGTTATTTCCTGTATAATAGGCCTACTGTTAAAAACAATTACATGTAATCGACCATATCCCATTCTATTTTTTGTGGCTGTAAAATTTAGAAGGGGGGGGGGAGAAGATTTCACACGCCCTAATTTTGTTCCCACTGTAATAGTAAACACAACATTTTTGTTCTTTTCCAATGGCGTCATTCACATTAATCCACCACATAAAAACTCAGTGTAGTCTAGTGTTGTGTACATGTACATGTATATATACTTATATTTTGCCACATGTACATGAAAATGGCTAAGAAATTTTCCCTTGTGAACTCACATTTAACAAAATTCCATCTGGAAATTGAATGTAACCTGAATTTCTAAATGGCAACATCCACTCAAAAAGAGACACAATCCCCAACTGTACTATTCATGCCAACACCTGCCTCAGGCAGCTGAAGCAAGCCAGAAATTCTATTCCTGCAGCTCGACAAAAAAACAACGCTTTCTGCGCCACCGGCTGGCTTACTAGCCAACCGTCTTTAGTGACAAGAAAGATGAATGCTCACATGATGTCTGTATGATAAGATGAGCTAGCCTGTGTTGTAGATTCCGAAGTCAAGAACGGCTCTTAAATTAAGGATCATTTTCTGACAAAATTAGATTAGTCGACTGCTATATTGGCAGACATGTCCGTAATAATGGATACTGACGGTTTCAGGCGAACGAAACACTGTGATTGGTCAATGCATGTAAATAAAAACAACGTGGCCCTCAGTCTTCTAAAAAGACCACATACATATATGTAAAGTTTTTTTTTTACAGGGTGGACTGGCAAAAATATGGTATGTTTTCAGCAACTTGAATTTAAAGCTGCATTTTTAGTCCGGTCAATTTAAGTTAAGACCTACATGTAGAACAAATTGCAATAGAAACCATTCAAGCGTCAAACAACTTCAAATAAATACACAAACAACATGTGAAAAATTCAATCGTTTCTATGGAGTGGAAGGGTGTTTTTCAAGCATTTTTTTTGAGATTAGAATTTGGAACACATTGTCCTCGAACAATTTGTCTGGCACCTTGCTTCGATTTACATGCCTATATAAGCTAATGTTTAGGATTCATAACCACATGCGAGTGCAGCAGACAACATTGCGTCGGACACTAAAAAAAGGAGGTTTTTACATGTGTCATACAATTTCGTTTTGCTTTTTACATAATTTTTTTACAGTGAGTTTTATTTTAAGAGCCATACACGTTTGTAACTTGGTTCAAAATTCTACATTTGATGGGGATACCGGTATGTCTGTTTCAAGTCATAATTTTATACAGGGCACTATAGAGTGGACGATTTTCCACCTAAAGTGCGCAATTATTTAAAGTCCACAGACGAGATACGATTATTTGCAAAAAGGATGTCTAAAAGCCTAAGGATTTGTAATTTCTTTTCTCTAAAGCCCAGAATTCAGCTAAATTTTCACTGCAAGATTTTAATCCAGTTAATTTGTCTTCATTATGGTTTTTGAGTATACATGTTCATTATTTTTTTCGATAAATTAAAGGTATTTTATAAGTTATGCCAATGACCTAAATTCATCACAAAACGAACACACGAATCTTGGATTTCGGATATTTTCCCTAATATTTAAAATAGGACCCCGCCTATTGACGTAGACACTTAAATTTTAACTTTTGATGGATCTCTTTGTATATCATTGCCCAGACTTGTTTCAAGTTGACCTGTTTATGCAAAGATTTTTCCTGAAACAAATGGTTTATTGAGCACAAAGTGATTTATTTTAACCAATAACTAATTTGTGTAGAAAAAAATCTCAAATTTCTTGATATTTTTCAAGAAAATATCCTATAGTATATGGCGGCAGTTTAAATTACCATAAATATTAATAATTGGTGGACATAGAAAAATCGTCTGCTGAGATCAGTCGTGTTTCGGAAAGTCTCATACGTGATGTGAACGGATTTTTTGACGGGTAATGGACGCAAAAGAAAACATGACACCTTCAATACAACTGTTTATGTATGATGAAAAATTAATAGCGAAATAGTCAATAAAAGCACTTGTTCCACTTCTTTGAAGGTTTTGATGATGGAATTAGTTTTTTAGTTTGTTAAATAGTGATATTTCCTTAAAGCGTGATAGCATTAAAAAAAATTCTAATGCAACTTGTTCTAGGTCAGGCCCTGTTTTGTTCTAAATTGACCGGACTATTTCCGTGCTGGGTGTATTTTCAAGTTTCATCACCAAATAAAGATTCCTTTTTGAAATCCTTAATTGTCTAGCTACACAAACAAAGTTAGGCTATCCACTTTAGAATGAAAATCTACTGAAAAAAAAAAAGGACTAACGTTTACAAATTTCAAACTATTGGCGGTGCAATTCCATTCTCCTTGGATAGGCTGGTTCGTGCCCACAATCGGTAAACCGGGAGCCAGTCTGCTTGCAACACGTGCAAGGCAGATCTGTCTGTCCAAAATAAAAACTTTCGTTTTCAGATGGTTACAGACACCCCAAAAAAATCTTTTTAAGGCCAAAAAAAAAAAGTCTTTGGTTTCTGGTATGAGCTTGCCCCAAAAGTGTTGCGCCGCATGGCTCCCCCCCTACTTTGATGTTGCAGATGATGCTTCGATCCCCTTAAAACTCTCAAAAATATCATTCAGGGTGGAGCTTGAGGTGACCTCAGTTAAGGCCATAAAGCTTGAGAATTCTGCACTCACTTACAATTGACCGACACGAACATTCTTCGGGAAATTTGGATAGTCAAGAGAAAAATCAGAGAAAACGGTAACGTCAGACCATACAGCGACATCGACATCGTGCACATGTGCTGCCAGGCTGGTCATTAGTCTGCTCCCTTACATATTGCGCTAATTAAAAAGCGTTTACAGGTTCCAGATACACGACCATCGCTCCCTCAGTCTGGCTTCCAGACGCACAATTACAAACTTACAACACTGTCTGCAAATGGTGCCCGACTAAATTTAGTGCAAAATATATGGGAGCCCAGAGAGGCCACATACATGTAAAGTCTATACTCAATTGTACATGTATGGTAACCCCATCTAAAAACACGTTAAAATTGTGCAGCAGCAGGATTCCAGGCACCAGTGAGTTAGGCAGTTTTGAGACATCATGGCTACTGCGATGCACACACAGACCAGAAACCGGAGATTTTTTTTTGGCCTTAAAAGAAGTTTTTTTGTGAGGATAAAACATAAATTTATTAAGAGAGAAAAGAAAATGGAATTTGTTGACAAGTAGCCTACGGGGAGCGCAATAGGCTTTAATTTCATGCCAGTTGCAATGTATTGTTCTGAATAACAAGGCAGTTATTTTTTTTACCTGAGTGGGACCCAAGCGTCAATTGTTACAGAACATGTTAGATAAATGTACATAACTTATTAAAATAAACAACTGGCTTTCACTTTTTTTAAATGGCAGTTTACGTTTTGACAAAGAAACCTTCAGTTTCATTGTACCAGCAACTTAAACCTTTACATTGCAGTTTCAGTAACCCTTATTTTCATCAATTTTCTTACATGTATGTCCAATTTGTCCTTTGATCCTTATGAATGGAAAGTGTACATGTACATGTACCTGTATTTAAAGGGAATACACAGCATTTGCAAACATCACAGAACAAAACTACCAAATTCATAAAATTATTATGAAATACCTCACTGGACTGTTAGTGAATGACAGTCTAAAGCATCCTGTAAAATCATGGCACCTGGTGTGCTGTCATTTTCAAGAAAAGTGATATGTTTGTATCAATTTCCAACACTGGTCGGCTGACCAGCATTGGAAAAAAAAACTGGCTTTTTTTCAAATACTGCCCCCAATTGACCATATTCAGTTAGTCGCATTTTGTTTGCAATCGATCACACATGTACATACATGAACAGGTTCAGGCCAGCTAGACTGGTTCCCTGACCTTACAATTCCCTGACGTCTCTAAATTGCTCTGTTTCATCTTAAGTGGGGTCAGAGAACCAGACTACAGGAACACGATTGTTTTTCTTGGTTTTTCCAGTTTTTCTAAAACTTCAAACAAGTCAGTGTAACAATATTTGCTACCGGTATAAAGTACTAACCCCCAAATCTATCCATTTCTGAAAATTACAGCAAAAGCAAATGTTGTTTGTTTATTCCCTTTAACTTGCAAATCAACTCATCAGATACAGTCAAGTTTCAGTTCAAGCTGCGCTGAAGTTCCACACTACCCATAACTGAATAATTCTTCTTTACACTAACATGCACTTTAATAGATTTGGGAAGATGTTGCAGGATTGAGGAAGACACATGTAGAGCCCTGGATCTTAATATAATGCCTCCAGTGAAATCTTGATAAGTCAAACCTCAGGGGAATGGGCTCAAATTTTGAGTTAAGCAGAGTTTTGAGTTAGCAAATGGATTTTCTTTTCAACAACAATTGACGGGAATAAGTTCTTACTTAGAACTGCGAGTTAGAAGTGTTTTCGAGTAAGCAGGTTTGACTTATCGAGATTTCACTGTACAATGAATGTGCCATTACATGTATGTTCATTGTACATCTTCTTGCAAAAACAGAGCAATGAAATATTTGGAGGAATGTGTACATGTACATGTCTATGCTACATGTACTTGTACCGGTAACTCTAGTCTCACATGATTTTGTGGAACTTTCTCAATAATCAATGCAACTTCAACTTGACTAGCATAGAAACCACTGGACCCAGTTAAGCTCCTGTAATTTAGTGGGTGCATGTTTAGAAACCTCATATACTCGCTGCTTGAAAGGCAGTTTCATTTGCTTTCTATGCATTCTGTTTGTTTCCAATACTAAAACCACTTAAAATCCAAGAAAGAATGTTCAAAATCTAACCTGTTGAAGTTTCAGCTCAGTGGATAACTTTTCGAGAATAGTGAAACACTATGCATGACCTTTTGATCACGAAACACGATTTCATCCATAGTAGGCCTACTCTTTATATCCAAAGATCATATCAAGTGACCGATAGTTGGAGATTAATTTCATTTCTTGATATCTTCTAGACTGCAGCAAGCCAGATGGAATAATTCATGGGGTGTTTAGTTCCTGCACAATCTTTAATCCAAGTAAGCTTTTTGATAATTTGGTACCAGAAGGTTACTTTGGGATAAACGCAAATGATCCTATATTCCTTTAATTGCATGTACATGTATGCACACTAATTAACTTGAACACATACATGTACATGTACTGTAGTGTCTACATTTACTTGCAAAAGATACAATTCTTATCTGCATGTCTGTAGTTTATCTAATGAACTGAGTACACAAATAGATCTATGGATTATAATAGACTTTATGGTTACAGCTTATACTAAAATTATGTAAATAATGTACTAGTACTGTACATGTACATGTACATGTACATGTATGTACACGTAGTGTCACTTGCATACGGTACATGTAGTTTCTGACTGCCATGGCCCTTTCGCATAATCGAGTGCATCAGCATTCGGAATACATGTAAAGTACCGGTATGTATGCTTTGGGATAAAAATTTAACAATGCGCAACGACTGCAATCATTTGCAATGGAGCACAGACCCCTTGGTTTGTTGGATGCACTTCTGAAAATTCAATATTTACAGGTATGCACAGTTTGAATTTGACCTCTAGGATACAATGTGCTTTAAAAAAAAATTAATTGTTCTTACATTTTGGTAACTTGACCCACTACTAAGGTCGGAAACTTCTGTAGCACTATGTACATTTGTACATGTATGTCAATACAATCAACTAACAGCACCTTCAAAGGTACCAGTAGCACAATTGTGAATTTTTTTCGTTTGAAGCAACAAAAGTGCTAGAAATCTAAAGAAGGGTGCTTAACACCTAACCTGATGAAGTGAATGCTGTACATTCCGAGAAAACAATATTCTAGTATCTTGATTTCAATTCAAAAGTTGCCGAGTCATGTTTTGAATTGCGCACGAAATCAGCGTCCGGGACATGTTTTCATTCAGTTGATTGCAGCTACGCGATGTCACACACTGAACTGACGAATGATATTAACAGCATGCATGTGCATCGTATCAATGCTTGCACGCACTCATTCACGGCTTTGCGGAATTAATAACAGCGTTGCTGTTGAAACCCCTCAGCCGGAGTTTGTCAAAAGGGCAAACTGACATTCCAAACTCAAATATCATGTGTAACTGATGTTATCATGCAGAAACCATTAACTCACCGCAGTGACCTTGACCTTTGACCTTTTGACCCCAAAACCAATCCCAACTCGCCTACTCACAAGGGCAACCCCCTACCGAAGTTAGACACCAAAATCTCATTTCTAACTCAAGTTATCATCTTGAAACCATTTAACTTTAACTCACCACAGTGACCTTGACCTTTAGACCCCAAAACCAATCCCAACTCGCCTACTCCCAAGGGCAACCCCCTACCAAAGTAAGACACCAAAATCTCATTTCTAACTCAAGTTATCATCCGGAAACCATTTACCTTTAACTCACCACGGTGACCTTACCTTTGACCTTTTGACCTCAAAACAAATCCCAACGTGCCTACTCCCAAGGGCAACCCCCTACTGAAGTTACAATCCCAAACGACATTTCTAACTCAAGTTATCATCCGGAAACTAGCTGCCCGGACGTCCGGACAGCCAGCCGAACGGCCAGCCGGACGGCCAGCCGGACTATGCCGTAGGCGATGACAATACCCCCCGAGCCTCTCGGGTGAGGGGTGAAAATGAACTACTAATGGAAATTTCCAATGGTTGGAAAAGGCCTTCTTTTATTGTTTTCTTCAAAATGACCAGAAAGAATAATTTCACAGGGAGTTTAGTACCATTACCATCTTTAAACCAAGTATGTTTTTCAACAATAATTTCTTCAGTGTACTTTTTGGATAGCTGCAAATGATGTACTCTACCTTTAAACATAGAGCAAGGAACAGATCCTTGCCCTATGCTGTAACTGACCGTGTATGCAATGCATGACGACTTTGATTAACAATGTAGTACCTTACATTTGGTCAACAAGGTCAAGTTTTGATCATCTGCTGAAGCATGAAGGCAAATACCTACAAATGAGTTCTTCCCCAGAGTAGGTCTCAATGTCATGCCACAGGGTCTAATGACTGAGGCAATAGACACTTCCAATCTAGCATGTACAAATGTACAAATGTACATGTACATTGTAGCTCTTCTGCACAGATTCTTCAATGAGCAAAGAGTGCAGTATAGTGCAGGACAATGTACAGGTATCTACCATTCACTCAGACACGACTGGAGAAAAAATGCAAACAGACTCCCCTGTCATAGCACTCACACTTACCGGTACATGTATTGACTGCAGACACAAACTGTCTAAAGTGCATCTCCGATCTCTCACCGTACCGGTCTCAACGCAAACACTCTTAACTTTTCCCAGCTCAGATGACAAACTGAATACATCAACCCGCAAATTATCAAAACAAGCAATCGTACAGCTACCTACATGTACGCATATGTAGGCCCACTCTTCCGTGAAGGAATTTGAATGCAGCTCGTGTTCGGCTTCAAATTGTGCTGATCATGATGACCCTTTCCATTTGCACCATCACGTCCAAGAGAGAACAACCACGTAGGCGGAAGATGCGGAAGATGCAAAAAAAGGAAAGAAAAAAAAGCTTAATCGATTTGCCTTCTCTCCCTCGGCTTTTTTTTTTTCACACTTGAGATGATGCTGTCTTACTATGAACAGGGAGCTTTCAATCACTTGTGGCGTGGGAAGAATGTTAGCCGGCAGACAAGAGATAGGGGGGAAGGGGGGGGGGAGGATATTGTCCAGCAACACTACTGTAGAAGAGCTTTAATCAAATGATGTGCCACGGGATACTACACAACACCTTGGAGACATGAACATGTACATGTAGATGGAGGAACGATGATGACTTTATCATCTTCATCTCCACCACAATCATCATCAGCCTACGCATTCCAAGGAACGGAAACGGGGGAGGGATACGTTAAATATTGTTCAAGTGTACATGTATACATTGCCGTGATTGCCGTGGTAACCAGGCTGCCGCTGCTAATGCCTGTGTCAATTTCATTTCCTCTTCTCTTGTGAATTACAAACCCTCACACTTGGGCAATGTTGGGAACGTATGTATTACATTCAAACATTTCCTGTAAATATTGTTTGGAATGCAAACATGAATGTGTGTAGTTTTCATCGCTCCACTTAAATTGACCTAAGGGCCTTGACTCAACTCAACTCTTTTGTCAAAATTTGTATCACTCGATATATAAAAAAAATAATTCTATGCCTCAGTGTGGATTCCAAGCACGAAACTGTTAACATTGTGTTCAAGAAATACTAGAAATTTTTACATTTCTCAGATTTTTTGGCTGCACAAAAGCAATTGTCAACACGTAACTTTTTGTCAGCTTAAGGGAAGATACAACTTTTGCAAACATCAAAAAACAAAATGATCAAATTACCACAAAATTCTTTACTGGACTGTTAGGGAATGACAGTCTAACGCATCCCGTATAGGCCTAATCATGGCTCCTGGTGTGCTGACATATTTAAGTAACGTGGTATTTTTGTATAAATTTTCAACGCTGATGGGCCGACCATCATTGGAGGAACTGGCTTTTTTCCAAAAACTGCTCCTAATTTTTCATATTTAGTTATTCCGCATTTTCTTTGCAAATGATTACACACCTGTGAAGGGGTACAAGCAAGCTAGACTGATTCTCTGACCTTATAATTCCCCAACGCCTATAAATTGCTTCGTTTCATCTTAAGTGGGGTCAGGAAACCAGACTACAAGAACATGATTGGTTTTCTTGGTTTTTCCAGCATCTACGAACCCAAAACATGAAATAAGTCAGTGTAACAATATTTGCTTTAACATACTATTCCTCCAAATCCATTTATTTCTGAAAATTACAGCAAAAGCATATGTTGAACATTCCCTTTAGAAACAACTTGATTTGAAAGAGTGCCTTTTTTCCTTTTTTTTCATGTTGAATGGAACCCCCCCCCCCCCCTGGAAAACCCCCCTAGTCTATAATGAGTATGTTCATAAGAACAAAAATACGTCAAGTTTTTTTTATAAAACCACAAACACAAATCATGTTTACGCCACTGTAGTGGCATAAACTGCCACGGTAGTGGCGTAAACATGCCACTGCCACTGTAGTGGCGTAAACATGATTTGTGTTGTGGTTTTAAAAAGCAATTATCAACATACCGCACATATACCGGTATGCAAGTAATTGTGTGTGACTTTTTTGTCTGCTTAAAGGGTAGTTCAAATAACCTGTACAGTATCTGCAAAACTTTATGAGGATGCATGCCTTGTGCATATGGTGTAGAGTTATGTAATGGACCATATTCTCGAGGAAACCATTTTTTGTTGTGTTCCTTGAATGTATATGATAAATCAAATGTGGCTTAAAACATTCGGTATGTTTAATCACAATTTTAAATTATTCATCAGAGCAGACTGGTATTAGTTTGTAAATTTAACTTTATGTCACTGCTTTCGTTTCTCTTCGCAAGTTCCAAAAAATGAAGACTTTACCTCGCTTTCAAATTAATATGGCCGACTCGTGTATACATGTAAAGCCCATACACTACTCCTCTCAAATGTACATGTATGAAAACTACATGACATCCCTTTTTGGTTAATTTTATTGAAAGTGCACTTTATTAAATATTTCAAATTTCCCATGCTTTTTTTGGACAAATGAGGGCGCTGTTGCTGTGATGTCATTTTAGGAAGACACTGTTCAGTTTAGGGTTTTTCTGTTCAAACTGTTAACCCAAAATTTGCTCACTGAACATTTGTGAGAAAACTTGCTCATGTCATGTACCGGTACTGAAACAACAATGAATCACCAAAGTACAAATGTTGGTACCGTACTCACTATTCACTGTACTGAAATAGCTGTTGAGGTTTCTGCCTGAAATGACATCACAGTTTTGCTCATGAATATGGAATTTTGCATTAGCATAAAAACCAAAAAGGCACCAAAACACTCTTAAAAATGGCAAAATGAAAATTGAAAATGAGGTTAAATGGGACACAAAGGTGCATTTTCAAGTATTGCATTAAAAAATACATAACATCATCTCTTTGCATTGTGTACTTGTTTCATACATGTACGGTATTACCGGTATACAGTACAGTGCACCGTACGGTACACGCACCTCATACCATGTGCATGTGCAGTCCATGTATTTTTGTACTTTTGAGTATACATGTATAAATGTACACATACTGGTATGCCGTAATAAATTGTCCATTAAACAAACGTTACTACAATTTAGTAATAAATTGTCCATTAAATAAACCTTATCACAATTTATGACCGTTATGGCTTTGTATAAAGTTTGTCATGCTATACTGCCCCAAAACTTAATAGATGTCAAATCCAATTGCTTCAAGCCACGACCCAGTAAAATGTATGTCATTACAGATCGGATGCGTTTAATCAATCCATCAACAAATGTCCAACCTGCAAGATTTGAACTCCGACTATCGACCCGGTAGTGCCAGATACAGGATGTCAATATTGCCAACCGGCATTCCATTTTTAGCAACCAACAACTGCACTGTGTAAGTGGTTTACAACATATAACATTGCCTTGGGAACAAGATCCATCAATACTGGGAACTGACGCAAGCATAGATGCAGACCATTGGACGACCGACCAACGGGTGAATGTACCGGCTCCTGACCGACTTTCCATCATTAAGGAATTGGATGCATTTTGCTGTAAGGTCAGAATGCACTCTCCTTCAGCACAGGTCTGTGCATGTATGAGCATCATAGAGCAAAGAAATGACCTGTTGGTGTATCGTGTATGAGTGGACCCTTAGGCATCTACTCTTACATGTAAAGTGCATATTATACATGACCACTTGAGGCTGATGAAAGAACTTTTACCAACCGACTCACCTGATGATTTCAGGACATTGTTGATGTACTCTAACGTAGCACGGTCCCTAACGTAGCACACTTTGATTTTTTTGCCTGTAGCGCCTACCAGCTAGAGCAAAAGTTTTAACCGAATCAAGGGGGGGGGGGACGCCCCCATATTTTGAAGCGGGGGATATCACATCGTTTGGTCCCCCACCACTTTTTCTTCCCCGAATAAAAATTGTATCCTACTTTAATGATTCTATAGCTCAGAATAGCTGATTCAATGACTCTAAACTTGAAAATGATGTTTAAAAGACAGGGTTGGCTGATTTAATTCACGTTGATTTAAATCACTGATTTAAATCGCGATTTAAATCAAATGATTTTCTTTATAAATATCACTGATTTAAATCATTTTTTGTAAAAATCTTATTTTTGGCAAAATCAATTGATTGAGGTCTCTTTAATCTTTTAACTGATTCCACTTAATTACAAAGTGTACCGGTAAGATGATGTTAACACATTCAAACACCCCTACTTCATCACCATCGACTCAATTTAGGTTTTGCATAATTACACAAAATCATTGTTTTGATTATTAAAGTCAAGATCTGAGTTTCAAAGTTTTTCTTCAAAGTTTTTAATTTTAAAGAGAGCCCACTCACGTTTGCTTTAATCATTCCTTGATCTGTTTACAGTAATATTGTGAATCAACTGCACTGTTGTAGGCTTACACTCCCAATTGATAGTCTTAGTACTAACGTTTCTCCCTACAAATTTAGATTGAGATTTATATAAAACCTTTTAAAGGTGCAAGGCCTGAATTCTGTTCTCCTCCTTGGGCCATTTATCAAACACTATAATTTTCACAAGGATCAGTGCCACCGGTTTTGAAATTAGAAGCATTTTTATGAAATCAGCATGCCCACGATGGAGAACTGTCATATTTTTTTTGTATACCATGTACATGTATACAGGTACCATAAATCACAGGTTTTCATTCATATCCACACACAACGTATCTCAGCTGTATCAATCAAGCAATGCAAAAGTGTCTTCAGTAATAATGTACCATTGAACCAATGATGTAGACTACATGTAGAAGAAATCAAGTGATTTTTTTAAATCACTGATTCAATACAATTTTTTTCAAAAGCATTTATCAATTTATTGAGTTTTGTGGATGATGGGTATTATAGGAACCTGTAAACTCCTTTGTGATGGGTGTGAGGGTGCATGGGGAGATTTAGACACATGTTAAGACATATCAATATTTTGAAAGTAAAAAAAAAAAAAAAAAAAATCTGATTTAAATCAAAAAAATCTGATTTAAATCAAAAAAATCTGATTTAAATCAAATAAATCCAATTTTTTTGATAAAAAAAAAAAAAAATCAAAAAATCGCCAACCCTGTTAAAAAGATTATCTTTTGCTCAAAACAATTGGTTTTAGTGGTCAGAAATTGCCTCAGATCACACCACAGAAATTGCTTTTCTATAACTGCATGTCTTCTCAACTAAATCCCCCATTTACATTTAACTCCCACATTTTCAACCCCAACACAAATACACCCTACCCGATCTATGATCGGGTAAATCAGCTTGTACATTTGTATTATTATACCTGTAGGTTGTACACTATTATTATGTAGATATGTGAAAACATCTTAGAAACAGTCTGAACTACTACTTCCACTATGTCAATCAATATCCTTACTGAAATGTTTGCAAGGATACGATATGAGGGGGCGAGGGGGCGAGGGGGGTGTGTTTGCGGTAACCTGTCCTACCGGTACCTGAAATTTTGGCAGCCAAACTGCTGACCTCACACTTTTTATTGCCACATTTGGCCAACAATTAAAGTACTGCAGCCTGGCATGAATGAACACGCATAAATCTTTGGAATCCTGCACTGATGGGGCATGGCAGTCGTATGTAAATTACGTAGTATTTATTTGGATGATTTATGTTAGCTTCAGGCATGTAAATTGCACACATCATATGCAATTATGCAATATGCTTTAAAAACCTCGTCGTTCATATCGTTATGGTGTATCTCATCACATTTATTTTTTCCTACCAAAAGAAGGTTTTCAAATTCTAATCTCAATTGCCAGAAATTGAGCAGGAAATATGCAAACAATGTTGCTCGTGTAATAAGTCACTCAAAACTCTGTGTCTTCGCTACATGAATCACTGTTAATGAATGCAGTGTGTTTATATTGATAACTTGATAATTGATAACAATGTAAAATTGACAAGTGACGCATGCCAATAATGGTTGTGAAAATATAGAGGGGTCCTAAAAAAGGTTGGGTCTTTAAAGAGCCAAATGTGCCCCCCCCTCCCATATTTTTGCTCATAACTTTTTAACGGTGCAGCCGATCGCCACCAAATTTGGTGACTTTTCCTAAATATTATCTAGGGTCATAATAATTAAAAAAAATAATAACGTAATTTTAATAAACTAAATGTTTAAATATTAATTTCTACACTGTAAAACTAATTGTCATATTGTTATTAATTTATTTATCAGAAAGGTGATTGAGAAGTGTCACGTGACAAACATGTTTCCCAAATTTTATGACATTTGGCCAAAGAAAACGGAAAATACGGGGAAAAACTATTTTTGACCAAAAAACGGGCAAAAATGTCCCAAAAACCGTCCTCTATGGATGATTTTTTGAAAAAAAAATGGCAACCTGTAGGATTTGGTCAAAGGTTAATTTCTACCAAGTTTTAAAAAAATCGGTCATTTACTACCCTACCTACATGTACCTACCCTATTTTCAAATGCCATGTAATCGGAAGCAGAGCTATATTTTTGTTGGCCTTAAAATAAAACATACAAATTGCAAATTAGTTATCCGGTAGGAGACCAAAATCCCATTTGTTGAAGACGGGTAATTCAGTGAGTAATTGCAGAATACGCTGCAGCTCGAAAAAAACAACCCCCCCCAAAATACCATCAATGGCTATACAGTAGGCCTATATGCAGTCCTAGCTTAAGGAGCTGGCAAAAAAGTCTAAGTTAAAAGTGTATCCCTAGAGTGGCTACGCAGAATATGGAGTGGGGAGTGAGTTTGAAAGGCAGGGTTGTTCGATTGAAATCATTTGATTCATTGATTTAAATCGCGATTTAAATCACTTGAAAAAGTAAAAAAAATCATTAAAAAATTGTAGATAACAGAGCCTTTTAACATGTTTAAAGAAGTTTTAACCCAATTTTAATACACTGACATGACTGATTTTATCTTGTGTCTCATTCCATTCAGTATGCTCTCCTGGCAGTTGATATGTTCTGGTTGGCTACACTGTCATCAACTTCCCAACGAGCGTTGTATAAATTGTTGATTCCTGCAATTATGGATGCAAGGCATGTCACACATTCCTATCCTAAAGGAGGTCTAAAGAAGAAGACAGGTAGTGTCCAGACAATGCATCATTAATTACAATGTACCGGTAGTTACATGTATAATCAGCAAACTTCTTTGTATGAACAATAGTTACAGATGACAAAATTGTCTTCCATACAATTTAGTGGGTCCTTTGCTCATGTTCAGTGTTCCATAATTTCATATCCCTGGAATATAGTAAAGCTAGTGACACGGTTTTAAATTTCTCTCTTTTTTAAGGAACAGATAATTTCTTGTCTTTGGGAGTTTTAAATGGTAACACTAACAATGCAATGCAAAATAAACAGAGCTTTACAAATGGTTGTTGAATAATATGTGTTGAATATGATGAACAAAACGTTTCTGATAACTCACACAAAGACAAATATCAACACAAAATAAAATATTGATTTAAATAATAAAAAATCTCATTAAAATAAAAAATTTAAAAATCATGATTTTTAACAACCCTGCGACGACGGCAAGAGGGTCCTATTTTTCCTTAAAAAAAAAAAAAACTCTTGAGAAAAACTAATCAGTAAGCATGGTAACAGCGTGAATTGCAGTGGGGATAAACAAAATTCTGGGCCGGAAATGTTTCCCCCAGAGTGGCTATGCGGATACGGAGTGGGAGTGCGTCGGAAAAGGCAAAAATAGGACGCCGTTTTCCCTTAAAAATAGATATCCTCCAAGGGGACTGATTCTCAGCATTTAAAAAAAAATAGTCTAGGTCCAATATGTCCCCTCCCCCAAAGTGGCTACTCAGTACTGAGTGGTAGTGTAATGGGATGTGACGTGTGTACATGCTGGTAGCACTGAGGTTTGACTCCGTAGCCGGCTACGAGGTGGATAGATGAGTGGCGGGGTATTCTGCAATTGTCATGATTGTGCCGCATTCAAGAGTCACCTTTGAGAAACTTGTGGTGTGTTATGTCAAAACTCTAACCCTCCTCAATCCTCCAACATCCTCCTGGCGGTTTTGGAGGATTTTGGAGGATTGAGGATGAATGGTGTTGAAGCACATGAGGATTTTGGGTGATCGAGGATGAATGGTGTTTGAAGAAGAGGAGGATTTTGGAGGATTGAGGATGAATGCATTTTGAGAGGCAGGACTGTCTGATTTTGAAGGATTGATTGATTGGATATCCTTCATGTGAACATAAGTGCACATTTGTGAGGATTTTGGAGGATTGAGAATGGTTCCTAGCAAAAAGGGCCTAGGGGGTTAAGGGTTTTCAATTCTAATTCATTAATAATGAATGCACAAGGGGTGTACTCATGTGTATCCCTGTGAACAATGAACGTACCTCAAAGATGGCTGCAATGCAAGCGATCTATACAACATGTACCATGTACATAGGCGATTCCAAGCAAACAGAGACATGACCCCAAAATATGAAATTCATTTCTGAGCTTGTTTTTCACTTTTAAGTTATTGCTAACACATGTAAGGATCAAGATATAAACTTTTTTCGCCAATCCTTCATCATTTTCTGTGAAAAAATTCAGATTACTAAAGGTGTTCTTTTGCTGGAAAAAAAATCAGCCTTTCAATGTTAAACGTCAAAAACGCATTTTAACTTGATGTCTGTGGCGAAGTTTGCGGTAATCACTTCAAAATTAATGTACATGTACATGATGACCATAATGCAGACAACACCTGTGCGTGAAAAAAAATTGATTACGTCATCAGACCGGAAGTTACAAAAAAAAGACCTTTAAATTTAAAAAAATTGCTAGAAAATATACCGTGATAGATATAATCAAGATTTGGCTGTATACAGCACAGTAAATAGCTTTGGAGGTTTCTGGTGTTGACGTCATAATGACGTGATCAAGTATCGTATTACAAGCAATCAAAGATTTCTAGATTTAATCTTTGAAAATCAATGTAAAATCAACCGCTACAGATTTGATTTTGTTCTTTATGGCAATCGATACAATATTGCAGGGTCTTCATTTTTGGTATTAAGTGCAAAATCACGTGACCCTTCCTTCCGGTCGAAACCGGAAGTGCCTTATTATTTGAAATTGGCAGAAGATGCGAACTTGCTTTCAACGATGTGAGTGTCTGCCTAGGCAGTACTGTACAAACATATTACAGGTGACGTCATCAAATGTTAGAGCGCCCTCTGGCGGCATGTTGAAAAGTCAAACATTAAACATGCATATTTTGAATTGATGTGTGTGGCAAAGTTTGCGGTAATCCATGGCCCAACACTATGTGGTTGTTCCTACGACCTCTAGTTAAGATTTGATTTTTGATTCAACCAAATGAGCCAAATTGTAATGCGAGTAACCGTAATGCAAGTAACCAAAATCCTTCTTTGGTTATCTTTTATTCCTTTACTTTTTTGTTGGCTTTATTTTGGTTTCAGTCCATACGTTGAGGGTTGATCAAAATTGTGGGGGTAAAATTTGTATTTGACCCCAGCCAAAGTGTCGGACAAACTGTAATGCGAGTAACCGTAATGCGAGTAACCAACCTTTCTCGCTGTACAATTTATATCTGATTTGGGTCTTCAATTTTTATCAACCATTTCAGTTAAGTACTATGGTAGGTGTATTTTTTTTTCACCATCAGGGTGAAGCCTTGAATATAGGGTATACTTATGCAGCATAAGAGATAGATAGGCTGACTACTGCTAAAACCACAGCAATCGGAACATGAAAGGGTGCAAAAAAGTGTAATGCGAGTAACCATGGAATCGCCCACAATATGAATACCGGTAGTGGCCATCATTACCGGCAGCCGTAACATGATTTTCAACTGCTTTAGTTACGGCATTGCAAAAATACCGAAAATCTATCACATTTATAACTTCACATTGGACTTATTAGTCTTTTTTTTTTTATCTTCCCCATTCAATTTACGCTGCATATACTGATTCATCCCCTTGAAAAAAAGGGAAAAAAGCGACCTCTTTTGCCCCTCCTCGACTCACTCCCGTCCCACTCTGTCATGCTCGTATCTGCATACATGTATATATCCGGATACATCCGCGTTGCCACTCCAGGGGACCTACGTTGGACAGGACTTAGAATTTGTTCGATCTTTCCCAGTCAATTTACATGTATGTTGTTAGTATTTACTACTAGTAGGCCCTAACTTGTTACTGATTCATTCCCCTTGGAGGATTTGGAAAGAATGTTGCATCCTGACGCCACTTTTTTCATCATATAGCCCTTTCATCTCAATGAAGGTCATTCATTGCAAAAATGTTGAATCATAGACATTACATGTAATCTGACACTGAGAAACATTTCCAATTTTGTTAGGGAATACTTTGAAAATGTTTTTGACTCTCCATAGACTTTGTACACAACAGCTGAAGTGGCGTCTGGATACGTACTACATTCTTTCGGAGGATTTTAAAAAAAAGTCTCTGCGTAGGCGTAGCCACTCCGGTGGATCTACGTTGGACTTGGACTTTTTCCTAGCTCTTTCGACTGAGTTAGTCATGTTTGTGCATAGCCATTGATTTTTAGCATGTTTAGGGGTAGTCCAAGTGACTTTGACCTTACTTATTGCCTTTTTTATCATTCAGACATGATCTGGTGACAGTAACGTCAAAGGGAATCACCAGACTTAATAGAAGGAGGTTTACGCGTTTTTTGCCCATTTTTCCGTTCGAATTACAAGCAAAAACTCACCTGACACAATATGTATCCTTCATGCAGCATAAGATCCTCTTAAAATGACAAAAGGTCAAGCTGAACCCGACAAAAAGGTATTTTGAGTGCAACTCCCGGACCTGGGAGTTGCACTTGTCATTTGTCTCGTCAGAGCTGTGTTGTGTACAAAATGGCGCCTGGGCTCTGTCTCTGGCCGGCTCCATTCATGCAGGTTGGCAATGGGGCTGGACCCGGATTGAGGGAAATTACGGGGTAAAAGGTGACAACCAGAAAACAGGCTCAAAAACCAAGATGGCAACTTTGAATTGAAAGCTCGATGCAATGAAAGCTCGATGCTGATTGGTTGTAAGAGACCCTAAAAAAAAGGGCCTACCCAAAATGCTCCATTTTCACCTCTATAATCCCACCCCAGATTCCATTGCCATACCTCACACCATTCAGCAGTCATTCATGAAGCTAATGATCGACTTCAAACAGAACCCAAAAAACTAAAATGTGACAATTTTTGACGATTTCGGCAGCTTGTCCATAAAAAAGGTCCAGTTGCAATGGCTGTCGTCCATCTTGTTTAGTTAATTATGCCAATGAAATGCATCACGTGATGACTACCGAAAAAAATTTGCGGGATGCATGTGGGTACCACACCGCTTTCAAGCGCCGCTAGTGGGTTCAATTTTCATCTGGTGCGTTGTCTTGCTTTCCACGGCTGCTTTTCACAACATCACAGATGAAAATTGAACCCACTAGCGGCGCTTGAAAGCGGTGTGGTACCCACATACATCCTGCAATTTTTTTTCGGTAATCATCACGTGAAGCATCATTTGCATAATTAACTAAACAAGATGGACGACAGCCGTTGGAACTGGACCTTTTCTTATGGACAAGCCGCCAAAATCGTCAAAAATGTTTACATCTTAGTTTTTTGGGTTCTGTTTCAAGTCGATCATTAGCTTCGTGAATGACTGCTGAATGGTGTGAGGTATGGCCATGGAATCTGGGGTGGGATTATAGAGGTGAATTTTTTTTTAGGGTTACGACCACACTCTCACGCCGTAGTTATGTTTCCAGCGTTACATGTGAAAAAAATGAGCTTGTTAAGCTGGAGTTACTCAACTCGAAATTACAAGATAACTAGACCTCTGAAGGTGCGGAATTTAACGTTTTGTTGATATTAAGCAGTTGTAGACAGCATTGTGTGAGTATAAAGTGAAAAGATAATTGCGATTTCGAATGGATTTTCGGCTCCCTTAGCAACGGACTCTTCGTCCAAATACCACATCTGGATTTGTGACGGTTAATACGGAGGAAAGCTATACACAAAATGATGGCCACAAAAAGTGAATAAAACCTACCTTATTAAATTAGGCCAAAAAAACAGTTCTGCCTTAGATTACATGCCTTTCAAAAATAGGGTCGCTCGGTCGGAAATTCTTCTTTTTTTGGCCAATTTTTTTTATGCAGATTGAATGGGGTATTCAATTATATGCGAAGTTTTAGCCTGAACTATTTTCATTGCACTACGAAAGCTATACACGAAATGGCATCAAAAGTGAATAAAACCTACCTTTAATTATTGTCAATATATTTACATTCAATAATTTCAAAAAATAATGGAAAAATTCAGGTCGTTCGCAACATATGTACAACGCTAGTCAAGACGTGGGGAGCTGGCCAAAACTCCAAGGTGTGTGATGCGTGCGTGTGTGGCGAGCGGCCTACCATGGGCCGACAGACACAGAAAATACATACACAGACAAGCTAGATCAATTCTGTAAATTAACTTGCAAAAATGTTCTTTCTCCATCGGTGTTTTCTTGGCATTTTCACGATGTCGAATCCGACCAGTTGACAGAGCGCGTGCCTGGCGCCTGCACAATGCATAGCCATGCTAGCACTATCGATCGCATAGCCGTGCACAGACTAGTTACCGCATTTTCATCATGATGTCTTCTAAATTGGCGCGGCCGGAACCAGTCATCGCCGCATTGAGCTGGGTTTACGCACATGATTATAGTCACCGTGACATCGAGTTGCGAAGTAGTCATATCGCAAAGCGAATTTGTAAAAAAACGGAGGTTTCTTTTGAAAAAAATAGCGAATGTTAGTAAGAAACCAAATAAATACAACAAGCATTTTTTTGACACAGATTTGTTCGGCTGCATGGCCAGCCGGACCACTTGGCAAGGTGTTTCAGCTGGTCCGCCGGCAATTCAACTCTCATACACAGTATTGAGAGTCCCAAATTTTCGGACTAGTCGGTTCCCAGACCAAAAGACTCTGACGTCACGCCAACAACGCTCCGGCACATTAAAACGTTAAAACTCAAGCTGTAGCTTCGGTACGGAACGGGGACCGTTTTCATCATTTTTTTGCACCAACAGGATCGATTCAACCCTTAGGGCCTAGGGCCTATACTTGTTAGCGATATGAACGTGAGTAGGGCCTATGTCAAGAACTACTGGGCATACCGGTAGGTCTTGGGTAGCCCGTAGCAAAATCGCTACATCAGAGTTCAGGGTTGAGGGGCGCATTGGCGGTCTGGCTGTACTACAGAGCTTGCGATAGTACTGTACGGCCAGATGCAGTTGGGGAAAATGTCCATACTGGGCCACAACTTTACCTGCTGCTAAACACATCAATTTTTCACCTAACCTTGTGATTTCACCCAAGAGGAATCCAGGAAGCTGTGTTAATATGAAAACAATTAGGCAAAATGTGTTTTTAGAGCCCATTTTGGATGCACACGTCGTGCAGAACTAAGTTGAAGCAGCCGGTCAAAACTGATTAAGTGGCTGACAGACAGCGGTACGTCATACGCACGACATCGACAACCATGACGTCGCATGAGCCAGCCAATGATAGTGCAATACGTCATTATGAATATTTATTTTCTCATGAATATTTAGTTTATTTCAATGGCTACTTCAAATCGTCCAAAGAATGATTATCGCAACAGCGATCATGCGCGGCCTAGCGGTTAAGAGTCTCGTGTTGCAAGCAAGAGTCAAAGGTTCGAATCTCGATGAAGTAAGTGACTGATAAATAAATAGAAACTAGAGGCTGTAGGAACAACCACACAATGTTGGGCCATGGATTACCGCAAACTTTGCCACACACATCAACTCAAAATATGCATGTATAAATCCATGTTTGACTTTTTAACATGCCGCCAGAGGGCGCTCTAACATTTGATGACGTCACCTGTAATATGTTTGTAAAGTACTGCCTAGGCAGACACTCGAATCGTTGAAAGCAAGTTCACATCTTCTGCCAATTTCAATTAATAAAGCACTTCCGGTTTTGACCGGAAGGAAGGGTCACGTGATTTTGCACTTAAAACCAAAAAATGAAGACCCTGCAACATTTTATTGATTGCCATAAAAAAACAAAATCAAATCTGTAGCAGTTGATTTTATATTGATTTTCAAAGATTAAATATGGAAATATTTATTTGCTTGTAATATGACACTTGATGACGTCATTGTGACGTCATCGCCAGAAACCTCCAGAGCTATATTTACTCTGCTACGGTATATACTGTATAGCCACATCTTGATTATATCTCTCACGGTTGATTTTTTAGCAATTGTTTAAGGTTGAAAGGTCTTTTCTTATAACTTCCGGTCTGATGACGTCATCATTTTTTTTCGCGCACAGGTCTTTTCTGCATTAAGTTCATCATGTATGTTAGGTTTGAAGCGATTACCGCTAATTTCGCCACATACGGTACATCAAGTGATAATGCGGTTTTGACGTTTTTTGAACTGCCGCTAGAGGGCGCTCTAACATTTGATGACATCACCTGTAATATGTTTGTACAGTACTGCCTAGGCAGACACTCACACTGTTGAAAGCAAGTTCACATCTTCTGCCAATTTCAAATAATAAGGCACTTCCGGTTTCGACCGGAAGGAAGGTCACGTGATTTTGCACTTAACACAAAAAATGAAGACCCTGCAATATTGTATCGATTGCCATAAAGAACAAAATCAAATCTGTAGCGGTTGATTTTACATTGATTTTCAAAGATTAAATCTAGAAATCTTTGATTGCTTGTAATACGATACTTGATGATGTCATTATGACGTCAACACCAGAAACCTCCAAACCTATATTTACTGTGCTGTATACAACCAAATCTTGACTATATCTATCACGGTATATTTTCTATCTATTTTTTAAGATTTAAAGGTCTTTTTAAAGGTCTGATGACGTAATCAATTTTGTTTCGCAAACAGGTGTTGTCGGCATTATGGTCATCATGTACATTAATTCTGAAGCGATTACCGCAAACTTCGCCACAGACATCAAGTGAAAATGAGTTTTTGACGTTTTTTAACCTGCCGCTAGAGGGCGCTCCAACACTTCATGGCGTCACCCATTACTTTTTTTGAAAGGTCAATCCAGGCAGACACTTAAATCGTTAAAAGCAAGTTCATATCTTTTTCCTCTTTTAAATTATAAGGCACTTCCGGTTTCGACCGGAAGGAAGGGTCACGTGATTTTACGCGCACAACATAAAATGAAGATCATGTATTACCATGTCGATTCCCGCAAATTTCAGGTGCCGGTCTCTCACGGTTGAATTTATATGGAATTTCAAAGATTAAATTTATTAAACTTTCGAGTGACATCACGTGACCCATGATGGCGTCATGATGACGTAATTGCAAAAAAGCCCATCTGCGGTGGATTGGGCATTCATGTATTGACAAATGAAGTTCATATATGTTTCCATTTCTCCAAACAGTTCTGGAGAAGGATTTCCTGAGTGAGAATATGCTGAGAAGAATAAAAACAGTAAAATCTCACTATTGGGCTCCCCCAACACCTAATATTTTAATAATAAGGAACGAAGTGGCTATCGTTACGGCAGTCGTTGTTTAGCGCCCTCTACGATACTTTTTTGATACACACGCAGGTATATAATTATTTGTTTCCACGCGTTTTAGCGAGCAGTGCGACAGCTCAGTCGATAGAGGGTAGGATTTTGCACCGCGAGGTTGCGGGTTCGAATCTCAGTTTTGCACTCAAATTTTTTTCCTTTTCTAACCTGAGGCTTTGGAGGATTTTTTTTTAAAGGGAAATAAAGTCCGAATTTCATAACGTTCAAATTCACTTTTTTTCCTTCTAATTTTATATTTTCTTGTCATGTTTTTATAAAAGTTGCAGTCTACCGTAACGATAGAAAATGGGAAATGCGTTACGGCTGCCGTAACAATAGCCACTGCGAATAAGGAAAGGAGAGGGTGAGACTGACATGACTGACATGACTGAGAGTAGAGGAGGGAAAGTGGAGGGAATAACCTGAAAAGGATACAACTTTTGGCGCTTGAAAATTAATTGAAAAAAAAGTTGTGGCCCAGTACGGACATTTTTCATGATTGAATAATATTCGTGGAGTATACAGCATGTTCGCGTTGATATGCCTATACGAGTAATAAGTGCGCCGTGGGAAAACGCATGACACATGACACTTTGAGTTTGACAGGTGATCGGGTCATGAAAAAATTGTTTTGATTGCAACGACATGAATGACCTCATCAGACATCACCAACCAGCAAAGCATGAGTTTACTTACAAGGATCCAATCCCAAGAAATCTTGCGGATGAAATCTGCGAAAGATCGATGAAACCGGCGTTGTAACTTTGGGGCTTCGTGATGATTGTGCGCCCCTCCTCAATCGCTCGACTCACACACACACACATGTCAATCGCGGCAAAAAGAACAGGTGATAAGATAGTCTGGAAGGCGGACACACAATCTGCACATTAACACCTTGACACGGTAGAGTCCGGCAGCTGACCGCGCACGACATCACGAATATCCAATGTAAACACATGCAGCTGGTGATGATATGTAGGTGACCTTTGACCACTCTTCGTAACTGAACTATGGAGAGCATATTGGGTTTAGATGTGCATTCTGAAATAATTATTTCTCCTTCAAAGATTTTCAACTGCTTGGAGAATAAATGCCCCCCCCCCCCAGTTTTGATTTTACGGAGGCCAAGTGTCCGGAAAAAAACCCTGTCTACATTTCAGATTTTTTTGCTGATGAAACCCCCCTGCAAAAATTCCTGGATCCACCCATGCACGTATACCATTCAGCACTCCAGACTCAAGAACCATTGAGTTTCAAGAACCATAGACATATAATAAAACCTAGACACGACATTTGCTATTGCGCCTGCGAGCAAATTGCTGCACGTATAGAATAACTAAGAAGTATGTGCGTAAATCGAAGCCATATGCATGACATTCGCGCATCGCGTAATTAAGCCGCGTGACGCAGCCCGTTTTGCTCACAGAATTTACAACGTAAAAGCAGATAATGTCGTGTCTAGGTTTCATTATATGTCTATGTCAAGAACATATACAGGTCTGGGAGCTAGATAAGCCAATGTTAGACCTGTGAACGTGGCATCAATAACAACACCACGTTCACATGTAAGCCAATGTAAAAAAATCCTGGATGTTAGTGGCTCTATCCACGCCCACCAAAAGCTGAAAAGCAGAAAAGTAGATTTGACTAAAATGTTAAGTCTACTTGTCTGCTGGTAAGAGAAATAGATCAGCACAGCCAAAAAGTAAAACCGTCATTAAAAAAACCATTCAATTTTCTTTTTCTGTGATAGTAGAAGTGCATGATCAATGCAGATGCCAACTTCCGTCCTCCTTATGCCTATCTTATCGCAACATTAGGCGTGCTATACCACTTGGTGACTGAATGAATATTCATAAACAAGCAAAATAGTTTCACATCACACTTCAGTCAAAATACTCAAATTCATCATGGCGCCGATTTCACAGGTAAGTTTGCCCAAACCACCTACAAAATTACCCTCCTGCAGACCTTATTTGTTGGTTGAATTATTAGATTTACTAATCAAGACGTGTCATTCTGCTTGCTGAATGCGCTGTGTGATTTTATACGAAATTATCGCGTAATACATCCCCAAAAATGTAAGTAACTAGGTTCGAGCGTTGTTGGCAACGAAATCAAATCGCCGCGCCGTGCCGTGCCGTGCCACGGTCATGACGGTGCCGTGCCGTGCCGTGGCAGGGATTGTGGAGTTTAGGACCCCAGCCCGGTAAATGCACTTTTTATAACTTTTTGGACTCACTGCACCGTACCTAAGTAGATGACGATGACATCATATTGACTATCTGCAGGATTCAGCAGGTGAGAAAGTCGCTCTTTCTGCCAAATCAAATTCTAGCTCTACTGAGTGGAGCGCTGAATTACGGGTACCCCTCCATACTAGCGCTCCACCGTTTCGTCGTACTTAGAGGGCACCATCACGTAGCACAGTCACAAACCCACGCGAGGACAAAAAGCCCCCAAAAAACCGGTAAAGAGATTACAAATGAGAGAGACAGTTATCCTGGATTGATCTTTACATTCTTGACATCCCATGAGACCCCTTATATTGTTCCCAAACAGCGAACATTTTGGAAAAAAACAGGAAAATAGTCTGAAAACTTACAGTTCAATGTGTTTGCATGGAGGTTCGGTTCTTGAATTAGCTTGTCGCGGAGGGCGTCCTGACGTGACGTCACCGTCGTTGCTCGGTCGATCGCGCGAAGAAAAACAAGTCGCGCTTTATCAACGACTGTTTTGTGTAATAATACGTGCTCCTTGGGTGTGTTCAAAGCCCATACTGTCGTACGGCGCGGCGCGGATCGGAGCACGTATTGTGCGAAACAGTCGCTGATAAAGTGCGACTTGTTTTTCTTCGCGATCAACCAAGCAGCGGCGGTGGCATCACGTCAGGACGCCCTCGCTGACAAGCTAATTCAGAACTGAACCTCCATGCAAACACATTGAACTGTAAGTTTCGAACTATTTTCTGTTTTTCCAAAATGTTCCGTGTTAACAATATAAGGGGTCTCATGGGATGTCAGAATATAGATCAATCCAGGATAACTGTCTCTCTCATTGTAATCTCTTTACCGGTTTTTGGGGTCTTTGTCCTCGCGTGGGTTTGTGACTGTGCTGCGTGATGGTGCCCTCTAATGCGGAAACGATGGAGCTGCTGGAGGGGTACCCATATTCAGCGCTCCACTCAGTAAACTAATCAAATTCAAATGTTTAAATTAAAATTCAAAACAATAGGGTCAATTTGCCAGAGCATGCTATGCTGAGGTTTAGACTTTAGTCCAAGTAACTAGGGCCCTAGGACTCAACGAATCGCCTTTTTCAACATTTAGACATGGTTGGGCGAGTTCTATCGCCCGACCATGTCCAAATGTTAAAAAAGGTGATTCGTAGAGTCCTAGTGATGCTAGTTACTCGGACTAGCTGAGGTTGCAAATGTCATTTTGGAGCGATCATGTAGTCAGGTGGTAGTTAGGCCAACGGTCTTCTATTTAATATTTAGGCAAATTAATTAGAGTCAACTCCACGGTGTTTTTTTTATCATTCAAAAAGGAGGTCTTGAACCTAAGGCCAAAAAAAAAAAAGTCTCCGGTTTCTGGTATGCGCGCGCGTCGCCGTGCCATGCGCGTCGCCGTGCCATGTGCGTCTGCAAAATGGAAAAGTTTTTTTTTCAATGTAAGATGACGTCTAAAAACTGCAAAACTCACTGGTTTGACTGAAATCCTGCTGCTGCACAATTTTAGCGTGTTTTTAGATTAGTCAGAGTAACTAGGACTCTATGGATCGCTTTTTTAACATTTGGACATGGTCGGCGATAGTAGAGTCTGAGATCGATGGCCCTATTGCAGTTACTAATAAATTTTTTGACCATTTTCACTCGTACCCCCAATCAAAATGGTCAGATTTCACCCCCAAAACGGTCTTTAAACTGCCTTATGTGCCCCTGTAGGCTTCAGTGGGAAGTGAAAATACAAATGGTGGTGGTAAGGTTTACATACCTTTGGGAAGACATGAGATATTTCACCTTCAATTCGGGAAACATCATTGTCACGTCACACACGCCTTGTTTGAGGCTGCCGGTTTGACTGCCGGTTTGAATTCAGGAAAAGTAGACTTAATAATAATAATATATATTTATAATGCGCACTTCTCCAGAAAAACCGATCAAGGCGCCTACAAAAATACAAACAACATACAAAATTGAAGAATTCATGGATATGAATAGCAATATAATTAAACCTATAAATGTAAATCTATTTGAACAAGTGAGACTTCAGTTCCCTCTTGAAGGTGGCGAGTGAGGTTATTTGGCGAAGTATGACAGGGAGCTTATTCCAGAGGGCAGGAGCAGCATTGGCAAAAGCACGGTCTCCGTATCGGACTGTTCTTGACCTTGGTTGTACCAACAAGTTAGATCCTGCAGACCTCAGAGCACGACTGCTCTGCTTAGGCGGAGAGATGAGTTCACAAAGATACTGCGGGCGTGACCATGCAAAACCTTAAGCACAAGGAGGCAGATTTTGAAGATAATCCTCTTGGCAATGGGGAGCCAATGTAGGCGTCTAAGTACAGGCGAAATGTGGTCGTATTTTCTGGCTTGGACAACGACTCGAGCAGTATTATTGTGAACACGTTGCAGACGAGAAATAGATGCGGCTGGAAGCCCAACCAAGAGCGAGTTGCAACAATCCAAGCGCGAAGAAACCAGAGCATGGATTACTTTCTCAGCCGTATCTTGCGACAAGTATTTGCGAATTTTGGTTATGTTTCGCAGTTGGAAGTTTGCGCTTCTGCACACACTTGAGATGTGTGCTTCCATGTTGAACAATTTGTCAAACACAACTCCAAGATTGCAAACTGTACTGGAAGATGACAAATCGTGGGTGCTGATTGTGAACTGGGAAATGAAATCTGCATGAGTCGTGACGCGATCCCACTACCAGAACCTGTGTCTTCTCCGCATTGAGTCGTAGGAAATTAAGACCTATCCACGACTGAATGTGGCTGATACAGTCCTGCATCTGCTTGAAGGCTGCATCTGCAGTAACACCCGGTGTGAAGGCAATGTACAGCTGGGTGTAAGTGGCATAGAGATGAAAGTTGACGTGGTGAAGCCTAGCAATGTCGCCTAGTGGTAGAGTGTATGTCGTGAAGAGGACAGGACCTGGGACGGAGCCCTGAGGGACACCGCAGTCAAGGGGCCGGCATTCAGATCTACATTGACCGATGCACACCGTTTGAGATCTGTCTGCAAGATATGACTTTATCCACCGCAAAGCAGAGCCAGTCACACCGAGCCGCTCAGATAGTCGTTGCAGTAGAAGTCGGTGGTCCACCGTATCAAAGGCGGCAGATAGGTCCAGTAAAACTAGTAAGACCATCTGCCGGTTGTCAATGGAGTGAAGTATGTTGTTTGAAACTCTGACGAGAGCGGTCTCAACACTGTGCCTCCTGTATGCAGACTGCATGTCTTCTACAAGACCATTGTCCTCCAGGTGACTTGTAAGTTGCCGTAGGACAACTCTCTCCAGGACTTTAGAGATGAGCGGCAGGTTTGATACCGGTCGATAATTGTTCAGTTGTTCAGGATCAAGGCTGTCTTTCTTCAGCAGAGGTGTTACATGTGCTACCTTGTATTCCTCTGGAACTGTGGTAGTTGCCAGAGAAGAGTTGACTATGTTCAGGATGCCTGGTGCGAAGATGTAGGCAGTTTCTTGACAATCCAGGTTGGGACTGGCTCAAGGCGACATGTCTTATTTGGAGATTAGGCAATGATCTGAACAATATCAGCCATCGAAATAGCCTGAAATGTTGTAAGTTCAGGAATGCAAGTAGGTGGCTCATTGGAGTTGAAAGCTGTTGTAGCTCCTCCAGTTGAATCTCGAATTGTTTGAATTTTGTCACTGGAAACAGGTGCTAAATCTGTTGGCTAGATCCATGTCATTGTCACGACTTGGCAATGTAGTGTTTTTGGCTGTGCAGAGATTCTTCACCATCTGGAACAACCGTTTGGGATCACTGGAACATTCTGTTATTTTAGCATTCATATCCAGTTTTAGCATTACTGGTCATTAGTTTCAGTTTGTTTCTCTTCGCGATGAAGATGGAGTGGTCAGTGTGACGACGAGACTTCACGCCAGCGCCTCTCTGCGTCTCACGGCCTGCTTGTGCAATCTGATATGATTAGACAGTTAGAATACCACGGTATGTGTTGGCGGGAGAGCAATGTTTTTACACTGTTCAGGTGCATGAATGTTCAAAATCTGTTGAACCTTAGTGTTGTATGCATTGACTTTCTGTGACACATCATCAACGGTATCTAATGTGGAAGTGAGTCGCGCATTTCTTCTGAAAAAGTTTCTAGATTTATGTCTATATTTTCTGTATGTCACCTTATGAGTTGGAGCAAGGCGTTTCTCAAGGCAGCAGGTGAATGAAATTGCTCGTGATCTGACAGAAACGTATCCACTTGAATATCCTTGACGATTTCTGATCCTGCCCTTGTGATTACAGGTCAAGCGTATGTCCTGACATGTGAGTTTGTCCATGTACATGCTGAACAAGATCAGCAGTCTCTAGACGTTCGGCAAAATTGATTGCCTCGGAGTTCTGACTATCGACGTGAATGTTGAAGTCACCAACAAGTAAGAAATTGTCATTTGATTGTGCTAGCGCATCCAAGATTGTTGAAAAATCATCCAAGAACATACCTTGCGTGAGTCCATTTTTACTTGATGGAGGTGGTCGATAAATAACGATAATTCTCAGGTTCTGACCATTGAACTTCAAATCCAGTTCAGCACATTCAAAACTACGAAATTTCCGTATGGGCTGTAAGGAAGCACTAGCGAGGATTTACTGACAATGGCAATTCCACCGCCTCTGCCATTCCTCGACACAATGGCATACGTAGCCGGGTGGTGTTAGTGCGCTGAGTGTCACGTGATCACCTTCCGGCACCCACGTTTCTGTTATGATGAAGATGTCCAGGTAGTTTTGGAGAATGTAAATCTCAAGAAGTTCCGTCTTATTACGTACAGACTGAGCATTCAGTAACACTGTCTTACATAAGGGCTGTAAACCAGTCAGTGGAATCTTTCTAAGACAGCGTGGACGGGCAGGTGTAGAACATGCATTGTTCATGTACCTGTTCTTGTGAGATTGTATAACAGGGATAGAATGTTGGCGTTTGCAGAAAGCTCGAATTCCTCTCTTTGTAGGTTTGACACTGCTTATGTCATAGTCCACAATTGAGCGGTAGACATCAATAGGCAATCTAGTCCCAGAGCATTGTGTCTTGATGTCCAGAAACTCCTCCTTGGAGTATGAATGCAATGTCATTGTCCAGATGAGGATGAGGATAAAGGTGATCACTGCTGTCCCTTGACAAGCCATTGGTACTGTTCAAAGTCGGTGAAGGAGAAATACACAATAGCCATGTAGCTAGTGCTTTACTTGCCAATGTTCAAAATGACAAATTGCCAATATCTATCTGCACAAGTATCTCTGGAATAAGAAACCAGTGATATTTAAAAAGTGTCCACTGTAGTCACTGAACTTTCCCCTTCAAAGTGATATAAAACTTATCCAACGTGTGCGTAGAAGTCCAAACTAAATTGCTGAAAACTACAGAGCTTATAACCAGTGCAACCATAAGGCGCAACTGTATTAACACTAGAACCTTGTGCATGGCTCTGGCGATACTGTTTCCTGACAAGCATCAGACAGACCAATCACAGGGCACTTTGATTTGTCACCTGGATTGGTGACCAATCAAAGTGCCCTGTGATTGGTAAGCTGATTTCTCGAAAAATTGGATATAAGGACAACTAAACAACTCAGAGGAAAGAAGCTGAGACATCATAGAATACAACTGAATGTAAAAGAATTTCCGACTTTTTTGGACAAACTCCTCAGCAGATTGGGGAACCTGGTGTGTGGCCAGAGGTACAGCGCAGCAATACCGCGGCCACACTAGTGGGGCTAGGCAGTGTATAGCATGTATAGGCCCTACTACTTACCTGGCGCCAGCTAAATTTAAGTAAACGATATTGTGCCAGCTTAAAGGTTGAACATGCGCAGTGACTTAATTTTTAACGTGACAAACTTAGTCTGGTTCCGCGCCAACATTGTCATTGTGACTTTGTATTCACGAGATGGGAATCAGACCATTTTACAATTTTGGGCTTTATTTCCCTTTAAAAAAATCCTCCAGAGCCATCAAAAAGAAAATGTAATATCTGTAATTAAATGTTGGAGTAAATTTAATATAATAAAAGAAGAATATTCTTAATTTCTTGGGATGAAAAAAAAAATTGAAAGTGTTGCCATCAGGTTTGAACCTAGCCCCATAAATGTGGCCAATTTACTGGACTACCTCCATAAATAAGGGCCACACTTGGAACATGTACCTGAAAATGTAGAACTTTGTCAAATTTTTATTTTACATTTATAGACTTTGTAGTTTATTTACACTTTAGAAGCACACTCACACTCTTTATAGCGATAGAAATGAAGTCCCGCCTTTCTCAGATGTCTAGTTTTCGTGTACTTTCCAGGTACGTTTGCACACTATTGCGTAAATGTAAATTCCAACATCGAAAAGATCTTGCGTGTGCTGGATCATTTCTGCTGTCAGTCACGTAGACTTGAGTCAAGGCGCACGTTGTAACTCGGACACGAAAAAAGACAACGCGAGTGGTGAAGCTCGTTGGCTCCGTGCCCCGCCTCTGCACCCGCGTGGTCTTTTGCCGTGGTCTTTTGCAAGGTTGTTGCCGTGGGATTCAGCGCGTTAACGGCCATCTTTATTTTCCTGTTGCGTTTTGGCATTGTTATCATCATTTTACCCCAAATTTCCCTCAAAAATTCAAAACCCTGCCCTCTATCTATGACTTAATGTCGCCAACTAGTTTGGTAAGTCAAATTGGTAAACTTTTGTTTTCTAAAGGGAACTGGGCCCATAACTACAAGATTGCCCATTTTGGAGTGACAAAATCTTTTTAAGAATAAAAAAGACTGAGGTTTCCTAAACAGAACTCCACAATCTCCGAAATTAAACATTAGACATTAGGCCCCCCCCCCCCAAAAGTCTCCGGTTTCTGGTATGGAGCTTGCCCCAAAAGTGGTGCGGCGACGCGGCTTTTTTGTTTTTGTTTGCGTTTTTTTTTCCCTTCAAATGTCGGCTGATGACTGCAAATGGTGCCCGACTAAACTTAGTGCAAATATATGGGAGTCCAGAGAGGCCACATAAAGCTTATTCTCGATCATAACCCCATCTAAAAACACGTTAAAATTGTGCAGCAGTTGCGGCGGAACGACTAGTCGTGGCAGAACGACTAGTTGCGGCGAAACAACTATTCGCGGCAGAACGACTAGTCGTGGCAGATATTGAAAAATTTAGAAATTTGTACCTCAGTCCTTAAATTCATGTAATTGTGATCCTTCTAAAATCAAGTTGGAAATGTGGGGGGGGGGGATATAATGGAAGAGCCCAGCAGTCTTATGTTCTCACTGAAAGTTAGATCACAATGTGCCGTTTGTTGGTTTCCTTCTAAGAGTTGGTATTTGAAGAATTCTGAAAGGTTTCCTTATTAAAGTAGAGTAGATCATTTGCAGCTATCCAAAAAGTAACTGACAAACTTATTGTTGAAAAGCATACTTGGTTTTAAGATAGTAATGGCACTAAACTCCCTGTGAAATTATTCTTTCTGGCACGCTTTCAATTTGAAGAAAACAATAAAAGAAGGTCATTTCCAGTTGGAAAATTCTGTTTATAGTTCGCTTGTAATTCAGCGAAGCCGTGAATGGGTGGGCGCTTGCGTTGACACGATGCACACGCGCGCGCGGTTGCTATAATTCGTCGGTTCAGTGCGTGACATCTTGTAGCTGTAATCGGCTGAATGACAACGTGTCCCGGATGCTGATTTAGGGCGCAATTCAAAACATGACTCGGCAGCTTTTGAATTGAAATCCAGATCCTAGAATATTGCTTTGTTGCAATACAACATTCACTGATCTTAAACTTCATCAGGTTGGGTGGTAAGCACCCTTCTTTAGATTTTGAGCATTTTTGTTGCTTCAAACGAAACAAAAGGAAATGACAAATGATATACTATATCTTTATATACTTCTAAAGGGAGTTTGGATTAAGCATATCATAATTAATCCTAATGAATTATTTGAACACCATGCAGGAGATGGGGGAGAAAGGTCAACGTACTACCATTGCCTTTGATGTGTCCAAACGAGAGTTATTCAGTCCTCAGAATGGATTCAAGTCCCTGCACAAAAAGCTGCGCAGTAGCTGGAAAATCACAAGGTAAGTTTGTATATATTTAGACAAATCTGCAGTTACAATTTCTAGACTATGTTAAGTCCAAATCTTTTTTATTGGTTTCCATAGCTGTGTTGACATCAAGCTTGAAATGTTTACATGGAAAAACATGTAATAAGTTGACACTAACCCCAAACCTTCTCAAAACCCACAACATTGGAGGATTTTGCAGGATTGAGGCTTAAATGGCAAAAATGTGTTGCTGATTTCAGAGAATGCACTGTGTCAAGGTCCCATAGGCTGGACCTTGTGTTGTTTTTGCTCAGACATGCATAAATTTAGGCCTAGATTATACTTGAAATCCTCCGCACTGCTCCAGGATATCACTGGCTACGCCTCAACATATTGACAGTGATTGCTGGAGGATTTTTCAGGATTGAGGCACTGGTCACCCCTCCAAGGACCACATTCAAGAAATAACGGATGATTTTGGAGGATTGAGGCTGTATGCTATTTTTACATGGAGGCAGTTGAAAGATTTTGCAGGATTGAGGTTGCATCCTTGCAAAACTGCCTAAGGTGTAAGGTTTAATCTTAATTTGTTTTAATAGTACGCATCTCTTTTGACAGTTTTTATACATGTGCATAAAATGCACCGTTGGTTTTTGCACAAAGAAGGATCTTGCAAGACTGAAGGATGTTCTTGACAAAAAAACACCGTGGATGAAAGGATAAAAAAAAATACACAAAACGAAAACAAAGAGGGAAACGCTAGAACCGCATATGAGATGGATTCTCCTTTCCCTAGTTTTGCTATGCTCCTCTATACAATGTAAAGTCACCTAAGCAAGATATCTATTTTTATTAGTGCCCATTGTTTCACCAAATTGTACTTCAAAACAAATTTCATTGGTTTCGAAGTAAACACAAACATTCTGTTCTACTGCAGTATTTATTGTTGCATTTCTATATTTTTAAAGTTTTTGTTTGATTTTCTTTTTGCAGTCAAAAAGATGAAATCACTGAGGATAAGTTGGCGAATGTCAAGGTCTTTGTGTTGGCTGGACCCAGGGAAAAGTTCACAGCACCTGAGGTATGTGCAGAGATCCAATTTCATCCCAATAAAAATGTTAGCTACATTAGTCATTTGTTGCCAAACAGGGAAATGGCACTCGGGTATCGCTCAGAGAGGATACAACTCTTCACAAATTATGAAATAAATGGTGAAGGGAAAATGACAAGTTTGACTTTAAGTCAGAGATAGCATACTGCATGTAAGAGTGATTCATAGTATACAGATATTGACTGCTTCAAGTGTTGTAGTAAAACTAGCTTCCCGAGGTGATCCATGAAGCATTTTATTTTTCCCGAGGCGAAGCCGAGGGAAAATATTCTAAGAATCTTGGATCATTGAGGGAGGCTAGTTTTACTATACCACGAGATAAAGCAGTCAATCTTTGTTTTAAAACACTTCTCCCACAGATTCTGCTTGATTGTAAAGGATAACAGTAAAGGATATACAAAATTAGTTGAAAATTTACTTGCACTTTTCCAACTACCCCTTCACGAAATGTTTGAACCCAGCTCTGTACCGCTAGCTCTTGGGAACAATACACGCAACGCGCACACCCATATACAGTGTATGCATTTGCACACAATACCAGTTGTTATGCGTATAGTATTTTGGTTGCTAGGGGTAGAGTACTTTGGTTGCTACGGGTATAGTACTTTTGGCCGTGCGCAGCATGTAGCACAAATAGCGAATGCCGCGTGACTCGTTCTCGGCCAATCAAGGTACAGAATATGTGGGTGAGGTGTTATAATAAAGATTAGATTCATAGGGTTATAGTGATTTGTAGCATAGTACACAACTGAGCAGCTGCCTCAAAGAGGACATTTTTTCTTTGTACTTACTGCAAATATCTTACAATTAATCACAAATCCTTTGCCATTTACCCCTATTTGGTCTGTGTTGGATCGAATAAACACCTGTTAAGACCTTGTCAAGTTTGCCAGAGTGCTGTAAGAACCCAGGTACAACCAAGCTCCCATTGCTGTACATGGGAATTGATACCCCAGTATCAATGTCAAATATTCAGCAAGCTTCTGTAGCCAAGAAATGCCTGGGAAGTTAGGGAAATGTAACTAGTTGACGAGAGATGTGAGAAGTCTTTTTATTGTCCTTAAACACTTTGTCCAGTTTGAGGTAATCAAGAGATATCTAGAGAGTGGAGGCAGCGTGCTAGTCATGATGGGGGAGGGAGGCGAGACCAAATTTGACACCAACATCAACTTCTTACTGGAGGACTATGGTGTCATGGTCAACAATGGTAAGTCTGCTCAGAAAGGTTTCTGTTTAGCATTTTATGAAGGAGACAACAACTTCATTTTTGTTTTATTTTTAAAGATATTTTGTTTTGTAAGTTGAAGTTCATTTTCAGCTCAGGAAGGGTCCTTTAATCTTTTCCTGATGGGCACTTTTGTGTTGTCTACAAGAAATGTGTAATTTTTATTGCATGATGGACATTCCAACCAAAATGAGCAATGCAATGGACAATGCACTACAAGGAATGCCAAGATAATGAAAGCATTCTCCAGTGGAGTCTTTCGCTAAAATGACATCTTCCTATGCACTCCATTTGGAACCATGACCAACTGACTCCCAAAATTTGTGCTTAAAGAGCTGTTAAGCATGGTTTAGTTTTCTGATTGAGATCTGTGGTTGCTTATGGGGCCTTTTTTGTATTTTCAGACAGTGTTGTCAGGACGTCATACTACAAATACTTCCACCCTAAAGAAGCACTCATTGCAAATGGTGTATTGAACAGGTGAGTGAGACTGCAGACCTGCCCTCACACACATAGGTATCTGAAGACAGGTAACAGCATCAATGCTCCTGAAATCATATTGGTGGTATGTGCCTTGGCCATTAAACCTAGATCTCCAGAATATTTATGTACAGGCATGACAGGCGCGGATCCAGAGGGGGGATTTTGGGGGTTGGGACCCCCCCCCCACTCTGACACATCCCCCCCCCCCAAAAAAACTTGAATAAGTGCATCGGAAACAATGTGCTGTGCTCATTACCTAAATGTTCGCCTGTACACATCAATCGGACATACACAAATCTGACTTGGCTGAAACCCCCCTCCCCCCCCCCTGAAAAAAGTCCTAGATCCGCCCCTGATGTAGGTAATGCCCTGTCTGTTTTGGGGTGCTTGTTATCATTTATATTGGGAGTTGACATATAATGTAACATACACCTGTGCACTAATAGCAACAAGCCATAGTCTCTAGTCGAGTGATTATCAAAGCATGGCTGTGTCAGAATGACTTGGCTACGGCTTGGAATTACACACGTGTCTATGGAAGCTGCAGCCACTGCCCATAGACCCAGGTGTAATTACACACGTGTCTATGGAAGCTGCAGCCACTGCCCATAGACCCAGGTGTAATTACACGTGTCTATGGAAGCTGCAGCCACTGCCCATAGACCCAGGTGTAATTACACATGTGTCTATGGAAGCTGCAGCCACTGCCCATAGACACAGGTGTAATTACACACGTGTCTATGGAAGCTGCAGCCACTTCCCA
The DNA here is from genome assembly GCA_029964075.1 of Patiria pectinifera. Lineage (NCBI taxonomy): Eukaryota > Metazoa > Echinodermata > Asteroidea > Valvatida > Asterinidae > Patiria > Patiria pectinifera. The sequence goes on along the minus strand of CM057137.1, from coordinate 9,673,622 downwards.
TAGACCCAGGTGTAATTACACACGTGTCTATGGAAGCTGCAGCCACTGCCCATAGACACAGGTGTAATTTAAAGCTGTAGCCAAGTACTTCAGACACAGCTCATCACCACCAAATGTCTAGGTCCTGGCTCCCTGTAGTGCATTTATAATGGGCATGGCAATTGTAACCAGCAATGGAACCAACCTCAGTGTGGCTGGTCTAGACAAGTTGACTAGACTAGTTCAACTATGGTCGACTAGCATGGGTTCCAGCAAAAATAATCCAACTTTGGTTAACCATAGTTCTCTGTTGAACTTGCTCTAGGTTGACCCAGCATCAAAGGCCATGAGGACAATAGAATGTCAGCCTTTTTCTAGTTCTATATATACAAGTGGAAAGTTGACATTTTTGTGCTTGTTTTCAGGCAAAAATGTGTGTGGTATTTTTCTTGTATCACAACACAGAGGTGACTATCTCTAAAAACTTGTGTTGAAAAAACAAGCCTCACTGTCTTTTGCTAAAGTAAGCAAATATTTTCTGTGAACCATAGCAGAGCATTCTGTGTTAATAGAAAGTATATTCCACTGGTTAAAAAGGAATTTGTAGCATATATGCACACATCCTGTTATCAACTTGTTCATGGTTAGCAGGGAAATTCTAGTGTTGTAAGCACAGGATGGTGATCACAAAAGTTCATGGTGATCAGAGCCATGGTCTAGCTCAGCAATAGCTTTGTGATGTGTAGTCCCATGACCATTGAGCCTTGACAGGGAACATATCGATAGTACCTTGTGGGGTAAACAGTTTAAGGATTTAAACGGTTCCTTTTGGATTACTCTTACAGAGCAATAAGTGTGGCAGCTGGCAAGGTGGCTCATAGCATCAGTGAAGATGAGGCAGTCAATGATGCAAAGTAAGAAGATTTATCCAGGAATTCTCATTCTTCTTAATTCATCCTCATTCAAAATAATGACCTCTTTCAAAATTATTAACTCTTTCAGTAACAACAATATCCTGTTCTTGTATGGTCTTTGATGCAGCATCTCTGCTCAAATTTGCCAATCTAACAGACTGCTGCCCAAATCAGGCGTGCAACTTTTCCTCGGATCCGCTGATTTCCTCGTTTTTTTACTTCTCATGAATGCCATTACAAATTGAAAAACACTGTACAAAGTCTTGTGTGGTTTGGAGTTTCCTCGTTTTTTTTTCTAAATTCCCAGTTGCATGCCTGCCAAATCAGGACACATGTATGTTTCTTAAAAGCCAGAGTTTACTAATTAACATTGCTCTAGACTCTGCTAAAAGTTGCCAGCATAATGGACAAATTTGTGACGGATAACATTTTGATTGGCATATGTATAATTTTTAAATATAATTCTCTCGTTGCACTTCATGGTATAATTCGTATTTGTCCCAATCATACATATTGCTTGTAATAATTTTCATGTAAACATTGACATCGAAGAGTGTTAAAAGCGTCCTTGTGTGGCAAAATACATGCACACTCCTCCAATCTCATGTTTCTGATAGATAGCACTGTTTTCTACTGAATGATTTGCAGCGTATTGAACCTGCATGAGAGATACCCCAATAATTCTTGTGTTACGGTGAGAAAAAAAGCAAGGGTCCGACATTTTGGGCCACTTAGGACATAGTCAGAGTTGTATTCAAATCTTTGCACGTCTCAGTCATGTCAGTAGTCAATCACAAGGCATCTGCTGTCAAGTCAGATCACTAACTGTGGAAATGAACTTTGACAATGACATTCCTCTCTGTAACTTTCTTTAGTATTTAATTTGTGTTGGACATGTTATTGAGTAGGGCTGTGCATGGGAACTGGGTATTCTAGTGCCGCCCGCTGATGTCAATAACCGGTTCCAGATTATGGAATCGAGTACCCTTAACCAACGTTACATATTACTTAGTAACTTCTCAGACAATGAAAAAGAAAGGTTTTGAATGTCATTTGTGGAGCATTTTCAAAATGAAAACCACGCTAAGACGCTTGCTAAAAAGGGTAGCCCATTCCCGTACAACCCGTAAATACACACCCCCATTATTGACTTCTTGTTGACTTTTGATAGACTTGTAGCTGACTTGTGGTTGTCTTGTGACTGACGTGTGACTGATTTGTGATTGGCGTGATTGACTTGTAATAGACTTTACATGTGTGATGGATTTGTGATTGGATTTGATGACATCTCTGACAATGGTCATTTCTGGCAGGTGCTTCAGGGACCATATATAGCCAAAGGATCAATCTCATTCTTTTGTTCATTGTTTCTACATTTAGATCTGTTGGTTCCAATTTGACTGAAAGGTATCTGTTCTGTTAACAGTTTTTAGATCAATCTGTACTGATAATACTCTGTAGATAACTATTAGTAATTATAGGTCATTCATAAATTGGTCTGTTCCATGCCAGAATGCTTCACTAACGCAGCAGTCTTCCATGCTTTTGTTAAAGAAGTGAGTTACATGTAAGCTTTGCGTCATCAACAGAACTCAACCCATCAAACCCCAACGGCATGTTTTGTTGGAATCTGTCAGGATGGGTACAGTACCCCTAAACTGACAGTCTTTTACATTGGGTTGGCACACCTCCAGAATCAAAGTCAGAAATATGTGTGAGCAGTTTCCCATATGGTGTTTGAATTTGCCAGGATGGGTATGGTTCCTAGTAAATCATGCTAGGGAGTTAGGGTTAATAGCCAAAGTACTGGGTCATGGCTTCAAGTTAATTGGGCGTTTTAACATTTTTTTAAATCTTGAATTCTCATGTCAGTGTTGCTTTCTTATTAGCAATTTGACTCAGAAAGTAATTGTATCACATACTAACAAGCAGCTATAATTCTGCATCACTGGCTTATTTACAAATTGCTCCATGCTGTCATATTTATGCTTCCCCCTCCAAAAAAAACCCAATCTGTTCTAAACACTCATACTTCTTGTGAGGGCTTCTGTCATATTTTCGTTTATTTTAATTACAAATTTACAATGTTGGTTTGCACAGAGTTGGTGTCAGAACATTCTTATGACATCAACTGAAGACTCTTCAAACTTTGAAATGTGGTAGTGTCATAAGAAAAATATTTACAAGGGGAATCGTTTCGACGTGTTTTGTGAAATGAATCGCAGGACGCATCGCAGCTGCGACTCATCATAGGGATGCGATGTGTCGCAGCGCTGCGATGCATCGTAAGTTACGATGAGTTTCATGACATTGGGTGCTGATAAGTGACCCACAAATCACCCTCCACAACTCCCACAAGGATCCATCGGTCACTTCTTGGTCCAAACTTCCACATATCATGTCTAACACTTAATTGCTTTTCCTTCTGCAATTAACCCTTCTTCTTTGGGTGCAAGGAAAGAGACATCTCCTCCCACCATTACCACTCCACCTGCTGGGGAGACGGGTGACGATAAACAGTCCAATTACAGGGAGTGAGTCAATTGAATGCTATTCCAGCATGGACGTACAGTACCTGTAATATGTTGAGCTGCAATCTTATCTCCTTCCCCTTGTTTTGCATAGCTAGATATTTTTGTACAGAATTCTGTGTTGTTTATTTTCTAGTGCACTTGCATTTGGCATTATGGTAATCTGATACCGGCTGGTGGCGATCGTAACTCCCTAGTTTAGCATGATAATGTGTGCTCTGACTTTTTAGCAGTCTTTCGGTGTTTTTGAAAATAATGAATCAGATGGAGAGGACATTGTTAGACACAGCTTGGTAGTAAGACTGAGAGAGCCCAGCGTCAACGCTAAGTGAAACGAAAAACATTTGGTTACACAAATTTGTATGCTTTGCAAATTTTTGTTTTAGCAGTGCCATAAAATTGGTGCCATGCTTTTCATGTTGTCACCCTGCTGGGAGCACCATCTCCACATGGTGACAATGTCATGGAACTACTAAGCACAGAAAGTACCTACTAAGCATTAATCTGTTACCAGCCATAAAACTGTCATGCAGCATCTGTGGCTTGTGACTTGTTCTAAGCTGGTTTTTGCTATTAATCACATATTCATAAATACCTAAGAGAGTTTACCCATTCCTATTGGTCGACAGCCCGTCACGTGGCCGGTCTTAAACGAATGATTAAACACCAACTGGCTCATCTTAAACACTTTTCCCAGTGTCACATGTAATTTGGACTCCTATGAAATCAGGTCCCTTTTACCCTTTTATTTGTTAAACGTTCACAATCCTACCAATGGGTCTGTATTTCATAGTCTTAATTCACACTACACCGGCACAGCTGCACTCTGCGCCACTCGTGCAGTACGCGCCACGATAAATTGGGCCCAGAGAAATTGGGTTTTCACTGGGACCATTACTTTGTGTCTTCTTTTCTGTGAGCGTATTCTATTTTTTTCCGAAATTGAACCCCACCCGTGGCATTTTTTTTCGTTTAGTAATTAAAATACACATTTAATGATTGACAATATGGATTAATTGGAACAGTACACTTTACAATGTGATATGCATTCACGACTGCATTGATAGGGTTACATTTCTGTTTTTTTTTCTTTTGGTTTATACAACTACATGTCTCATCGCTGTATGTGCAGTACCATTACCAAACTTAAAGCTTGTAACTTTAGCCGCTTCATTTTTAGAGAATATTCCTTGCATGTCAGTATTGCACATTACTGGTAGATAGATGGCACACATATAACTTTCACCTATTAGCACCTGTATTCATTGTATTACATTGTATTTATTCACCGATGATTTGGGTTTCATGGGTGGCTTGTACGTAAAGCGCTCTCCTCTCACCACTGTGGCCCTGGTTCGAATCCCGGCTGCGGACCATACATGCCATACGGGTATGTGAGTAGAATTGGGCGTTGGTTCTCTCCTGTGCCACGAGGGATTTTCCCTGGACCCTCCGGTTTTCCTCCCTCCGAAAAAAATCAAACACTTTCGGTCTCTGGCTGTGCTCTGTGTTCATATATGGGTCGATGTGGCTGGCTGCTGGAGGCACCATTACATGCCTGCGGCTCGACCACGCCGTAGCGGCGTCCTTCGCAATTCAGCTGCTCAGCTGCGAGTAAGGGTGATTAGCCTCCCCCCCCCCCAAAATATTTTATTATTATCCCATGAAACCATTGAGTGTTTGGACAGTTTCGGGCATCACATGGAGTAATATACAGGGCAGTCTGGTACAGTGAAAAGGGATGATATAAATTTGCACTCGTAATATATTGTTGGATGGTGAAAAGAAGACATGTTATCAGGAAATGGGTTTTGCTGATGGTATAATTTTTTTGCGGGGGAATAAGGTTGCTTTTTGAAGGGAAAGGAATTTGGCGCTTTCTATTGACATGCATCAAAGAAATAGATCAATCCGGCCTGTCAAACAATGCACACTGACCAATAAGCCATCGACTTTTGATCAGGTGACTTAACAACAGTTGCTCTGCTCTGTGCATGCCTGCCATTAGCTTGGTCAAACTTGGTCACATGGGCTGTGAGAAGTGTACACAAACCAATGGGTCCGCGTGGAGCCGCGTGTGGTGGGCTTGATTTCTAATGGTTTGAATGATTGCAATTATGTTTCTCAATTTGGCCAGAGCTTTGACATATCTCTTCCCCTTTGGAGCGACGTTGAACGTAGCCAAGCCTGCCACAGCCATTCTGTCCACAGGAACGGTTGCCTTTCCCCTCAACAGACCCATATGTGCTCTGCATTCATCAAAGGTAGGTAGTTGCATTGTAGATTATCTTAAACATTGTCAGTAGAGTGTGATTTGTCTCTTGATTTCTGACGTAATAAGTTGAACAGTTCCAGATATTGATTCTTGTGCTTGGTATTGGTTATAGAGTACCGAAGTGCGCCGCATATTCTGTTCCACGCGCACAGCTTAAGGTTGTGAAGACATCAGTGCACGAACCAGAACAATGACAGCAGACATCATATTTCGGTACTCTGTAGTTTCTGATTCAAGTTCTGATACTTGACCATGTTCAAGTGCCTGAGTTACGTGTACAAATGATGTAAGCTAGTCTAGCATTTGATGTAGGTTCCAGTTCTTGATTTATGATCCAGTTTCTCATTTGTGTTTCAGGCTGTGATGTACCGGTACGTTCTAGTCCCTGATTAAAGGACTCATAACATGAATTTTACTTGGGAACATATTTCGTGGAACTTCCTACTCTTCTCAAATAGATGAAAGCTATTGGACATCAAATTTTGGTTAATGCTATTGAAAAGTTCACTTCTTTAAACTGTTTTAATTTTCCATGCTTTTCCTGACAACTGAGGTTGCTGTTACTGTGATGTCATTTCAGGAAGACACTGTTCACTTGAGGGGTTTTCTGGTCAAATTGTGAACCCAAAATTTGCTCATTGAAAACATGTGTGAGAAAACTTGCTCATTGGCTTACTGTTTGACGTACTGACACAACAAGATGTCGCCAAAGAAAATGAAATTTTCAGCAGTAAAATATCCAAAATTCTGGCAACTTTTTGATGCTGAAATAGCTGTAACATTGAGTTTTCTGCCTGGAATGACATCACACCTGACTAAAACTGTTGGCCTCGGAGTTACATCATCACACATTGTTATCTTCACGTTCTCCCATCATATCATGGATACTTTTTAAATAGCAAAAAACTTCAGTGTCTTTTTGGATCTTTTTCCCCCCCGCAGTACTCCAAGGGTAAGCTTGCTGTTCTGGGCTCTGTCCACATGTTCAGTGATCAGTACATTGATAAGGAAGAGAATGCCAAGATTATGGACGTCATCTTCCAATGGTTGACTACAGATAGTGTCACACTCAATGCTATAGATGCTGACGATCCGGAGGTAAACCTCATTCATATTCATCAATATTAGCTTTTTGCCCTTCACCAACGTATAAACACTGTATACTCATTGTGTTACCTCCTGAGTGAAAGTTAGAAAAAAATCAATCATTCCATCTTATGAATATTTTTATTGCGGTGCCCACTGCTACATCAGATTTGAACCAGCCATCTGATCCTGGCAAGCTCGGTGTTTGAGTGGCAAGACGTCTGCACTAGAAAGCAGGAGGGCGTGGGTTCGAATAGCGTTAGTTATTGTCTAACATTAACCTTGATATAGATTTTGAACAGCACCCCCACGGGAAGATGGTGTCAAACAATTGTACCTGCTAACTGCGAGCAGAAATGACCTACATGTAAGATTTAGAAGGTTGGGACAATATCTGATTTAATATTTTTTTTTGTGTAACAGATTTCTGACTACAACATGCTGCCAGACACAGCCAAACTGGCCGACAATCTGAGATGTTGCCTTCAGGAACACGATGACACACCACGAGATTTCAACTCACTATTCCACAGTTCACTGTACACTCTGGACACTACCACTGTACCCAAAGTAATCAGGTAAGATTAGATTTGTAGTCGGCATCATGGCAAAGGCATGCCTTTGTGTTGATCATGTCCTGTTACTTGCGACCTGATTTGTAATTTGACCTTTGATTTGACCTTTGATTTGACCTTTGATTTGATCTTCATTTACCTGTGACGGGACTTTTGATGGATTTGTCTGCTGCCTACTACTGAAGTGTAAGTAAAGTTTGTCATGAGCCAATGTGGCCCATCAGGCCGGCATTTATCTCCAGTTTCAGTAGCATGAAACGACTGAGAATATTTCTATTCCCCCTGGATGGGATGCTAGTCCATCGCAGGTTCTCTTTGGCTAAAGCCGGTACCCATTTTTACTCCTGGGTGGAGAGAGGCAAGTGGGGATGAAGTGGCTTGCCCAAGGACACAACATATGACCAGCAGCTGGATTTGAACCCCTGACCCTCTGATCATGAGTCACAAACCCTAACCACTAGGCCACACTCCCTGCTAAAGTGTACTGCGATTGTATTTGGCGTTTAATATTATCATTTCCGTTTTCTTTATTTTTGTCTTGGTCAGGTCGTTTGAGTTATTAGGAGTGAAACACGAGCAGCTGTCACTGATCCAACCTCAATTTGAGACTCCGCTGCCTTCACTTCAACCTGCTGTAAGTTAATCTGATCATTGACCTCCAGAATGGTGCTTACCAAAGGGCTGAACAGTCACACGCTTCAAGGAATGCCAAGCTAATCCTCTGCAGCCGATTTCAGGAAACAGTGCATTACTTACACTGTGCGTAGGACTTGCACAACAAATTTATTGTGCAGCTGCGCAAATAAACTTACGATTAATTACAGGAAACATGGCGTAGCTGCGCAATGTTTTAAATAATCTAAACATCTCGGACAAGGTTAATAACAGCATTTACAATGGCTGTTGGTATATGATTTTGTTCGCTCATGAAACAGTCGTTGCATCACCTCCGCCCGCCATTATGAAAATAGTTTTGTCCGACTTTCTTCAGAATCGTGCGGCAACTCTAAAACCATGTCACAGGTAAACAAGCAATTCATTTGCTTCAAACACAAGCTGTGAGTGTCTTGTATCAAGCTTGATAAGGTGTGCAATAACAGGCTCCACGACGATCACAATTTGCTGGTAAAATAGGTCATTTTCAGTCGCTACGCCACAACTTATGCCACCTAAAATGGTTGTGCAAGTTACGCCATAATTTGTTGAGTAAGTCGCGGACTTACGCACTATGAAACGTTCGTGAAATGTTCATAACTGCAATGTTGCGCAGCGTGAAATGTGCAACTTATGCAATAAATTGTGGCGTAAGCGGACTTACTCCATTTCATAAAGTTTCATGAAATCGCCTGCAGATAAGCAAATGAGCAGCCTTCAAATCACTCTATTTTGGAGTCTTTGCTGATTAGGCTTGGCATCCTCCCAGATGTGCTACATGTGGAGAGCAGTGTTGTAGTCGAGACCGGATAGTCCGATACCAAGACCAAAACCGAGACCTGAAGTTTCGAGACCGAGACCGAAACCAGTCCCTTCAAGGCGGACCGAGACCGAGACAGATATGGTCTGAGACCGAGACTGCGGATAATAAATAACAATAATCTAAATAAAAAACCAGACACATTCTTACCCAGTTGTATGTTGTAACCTTTTTATTCACGAGGATTACAGACAAAATTTTGACCAGTGGCAGTGTTGACAAATTGACAGGACACGTTACTTGAGCAAGAAGTAGTTACACTTAAGAAACATGAGCAGGTAGTTCACGTTGATAACCTCGTTTAGGAGTCGTTATTTTATTTTCTGGTGCGGACTGCACGTTATGTTGTAAATAATCACCAACTCGCGGTACGTTTTTTCAACAGCTCTCATTGGTTTTGCGCATGTTTTCTTAAATCGAGGTCGCCCTCGATTTGATTCCTGTCCTCAATTCTTGGATGATGTTGCACGTGTGTGTCCTTGATTTACACCACAACCATAAACGTGCACATGTACATGTATGTACACACGTTGATACCGGATTAACATGATTCGCTTTGCTGCATAACTGGTACTGCTGCACAGCTTTACATCTACCCAATGTGCAGTCCGAACCAACCATGATATATAACGATTCGTTAACAAGGTTGACAACATGATCTACGGGCCAGCAAATGTTTTAACTATCAAGGGCACTGAATGAAGTGAACACAAAGTAATCGATCAAGCTGTAAATGCTACATATTGCCGGTCTCAACTCGAGACCAAAGGGGACCCAGGCCGAGACCGAGACCAAGACCGAGACAACAGCTCCTGAGACAGAGACCGAGACCAGCAAAAAGTGGTCTCGAGACCAACACTGGTGGAGAGTGTTTGCATAGCTTGCAGACCGGCAAAAAAATAACGCAAAGCATGTTTCTAGTTAGAAGATGAAGCAACCTATTAATTGGAATGAAAACTGCTGCTAATTTGTTAAAAGTATATTGTTCCTTGGCTATCTTGTAGGTCTTTCCCCCGGCCTTCAGGGAGTTACCAGCACCAGCCTTGGATCTGTTTGACCTTGATGAATCCTTCTCATCAGAGAAAGTCCGACTGGCTCAGATCACAAATAAATGTAAGGAATGTTGGGTCATATGTGGATTGCATCTAGTGATGAATGTAAAGTCATTTTTCTTGTTGTTTTTACGTCAACAGGTTTAGGGTAAGCTTGCAAAAGTAATTTCAGTTGATATTTGCATGGCACCAGTTGCAATGATTGAAGTTGTTTTGACACCTGAACCTTCTCAACTTCCTGGATGTGTGGGAATCTGCCTCCTTGGCCTTATGGTTTGTTGTGGAAGAAAACCTCTGCTCAGCTAAAACAGGATACCAACCAAAACAAGTTACCAACCAAAATGCCATGTCAGGCCTGTAATTGTGAATCAATCAAGCTAAATGAGTCGTTTGTCGGGAACTTTTATTTGGAGATTCAGGCCAAAATAGGGCCACTTCATCACATCACTTCATCACATCTCTTGGTGCTCCGACTTCCGTAATATTTGAACTTAATATGGTACCAGCATGCAATATTCACAGCAGTAATACTGAGATTGTGCTCTTTTCGAATCTGTAAAAAAAAAATTGACCAGGGTCGACAAACGACTCATTTAGCTTGATTGCCTCACAATTCTTTAAAGGTAGAGTACATCATTTACAGCTATCCAAAAAGTAACTGGCGAAATTATTGTTGAAAAGCATACTTGGTTTAAAGTTAATACTGGCACTAAACTCCCTGTGAAATTATTCTTTCTGCCATGCTGTCATTTTGAAGAAAAGAATAAAAGGTCATTTCCAAAGATGCGTGTGAAGACGCGTTTTTTGAACTCTCCGTTATTAGTTCGTTTTTAATTCAGCAAAGCTGTGAATGGGTGCGTGCAAGCGTTGCTTACAAACTGATCAATTCCACACTGGAAGATTCCAGCAAAGTTGTTCAAAATTTTACAATTAATTAGTACTGTCCATTTTCGAATAATTTAGTATTCATAATTCGGAACTGCGTTTCATCAAATATGAGATTATTCGAAATTCTCTGATCAAGTTTTATATATGCATCACCTGCAACTACGTGCCACGCTATTCAAAAGTTGCACACAAAGCGCAACATTTGCATGCAGCAATTGATATTATGGGCCACTGGAGTGTTTTGCAGTAAGTATTTTAGAACTGTCGAGGGTTTTACCCTGCTAAAAGGATGAAAAAAATCAATATTCACTTTGCCCACAACTTATCCCACATATTGAATGAGATAACTCCTAACGTTTCTGCTGCAATGTTTGTGGATGTAGGTACTGATGATGATCTTGAGTACTATGTGCGTGAGTGTGGGGAGATCCTAGGAGTGAGTAACAAACTACCTGCTGATAGCCGGGATGCTAAGCATATACTGGAGCACATCTTTGCACAGGTCGTAGAATTCAAGAAACTCAACCAGGTAAGACTTAAGGTTCCTTTCTTGTTTTAGCAATTCGGGTGATTCACAATGCAGTGCGCCACCAAGAGTTTGACATGGAGAGTCCATTTTCCAAGTTTACTATCGACAAAACATGGCCCATTTGAATGAGTGTCAGTAGACAACTTGAGCTAATGTGTTATAGATTGGGGCATAACGTTGTGCCACCTTACAAAAAAACGTTATATTGATAAAAAGAAAAGTAAGGGGCAAACAGATCCTCGAATAATACGCTTACGAAACTAATGACCGGAAAAATTAAAATTTTTAATGTCCCGTGTTGCGAATTTGTCGACCATTCCCCACAATGCACTGGGAAAAATGAACTCTCCGTGGCAAACTCTTGGTTGCGTACTGCATTGTGAATTGCCCGGATTGGAACCTGAGGGTTGCAGACCAGTAATAAACGTCCACAGACCCCAATGGTAAATGCTCACACTTCAGAAATTCGGGAAAAATACTCACAACTCTCCAAAGTGTTCGAGACACACATCAAATTAAAGCTTATTTCATCATTTTTCATTTTCTTTTCAATTTTCGGGGGTTAACTGATGACTTTTAGGAGAAATTTCCATCCGAAGATGATCACCCCTGAAAATAGTCCTGAAGCCCATCGCCATGTTGAAAAACGATGCCTACACTCCATTGCAAAATAGAGCGCTTTAAGGGCCCCAATTTCATCCAAATTGAACGGAACTATAAGCTCACAGTCCTGTGCACGGCTTCCACCCATATTTTTTACAAACCCTCAAGTTCATGGCCCACAGCATGCTCAAATACTGAAGATTTTGAGGGCATGCAAATCGTGATTTGGCCGGCGCAGGCAATTTCGGACCGATTTACTGGTCTGCAACCTGAGGAGTCAAAGCCTGCTGTACTAATACTGTACCAACTGAGCTATCCAGCTCATCAAGCCTATATTGGTAGTCTTCATTGTCTGTTCTCTCTGTCCAGGGAGATTGTGTGTTTATAACATGTTCCAGTCTAAACTGGCTGCCGATCGGGATTTGCGTGCATGTTGATTATTGACAAAGAGCTTATTAAATAATATAAAGAATGGGTAGCCTAAGCTGATGATTGTTCCATTTTAAAGAAGAAATTTGAGCTAATATTCCTCATAGAAGCTCTAAAATCATGCGCGATAATGGCTTTCAACAAGTGTGTGGCATTTGACGTACAATAAACACACAACTTTCTCATCAACTCCTAGAGACTGCTCACATTTTTTGAATATTTAAATTTTAAAAATGCTATTAGGATATTCGGTCAATTATCGAATATTCAAATGTTCTTTATATTTGTCATACCTCCTAAAGCACAACATTCAATGACAATCCAATCTCAAATAGTGTTGTATGTCCCAAGCCAATATGGCTAATCAGGCTGTTGTTTTTCTGCATTGACTTTGGCATAAAATGGCTGAAAGTGTTTGTGTTTCCCTGGAGGTGTACCAGTCCATTGTAGATGTCCCCCAACACCAGTCTTTATACCTTTGGGTGGAGAGGGGGAAATTGGGGTAATATGGCTTGTCTAAGGACACAACGATTGAGCCAATGTCCTGTTTCTGTGTCGCCTAAACATAGTTTTGGGAGACACTAACCAATCCTATATTCTGTATGACAGTAGACCCGTAGACCTGTATGTTAAAAGTTTTGAAAAAAAGTTAAAACTTCTACATGCTTTCATGGAATTTAATGAAATGTGGATGCATTGACCCTAGGGTGGGAAGACACAATTCTTTATCGGATTACTGAGGTCAAAGGTCATGTAGGGGTAATTAGAGGTCACTGTTCAAATATGCTTCAAATATTTCTTTGTCTACAGAATTTGATAGATTCTAATGTCATTTGGATGGAGTGATCCTTGGGTGGGGGTTCATCACAATTCTTCCGAAATTGGAGGTCAAAGGTCATCTAGGTGTCATTTGAGGTTGTTTAAAAATGCACAACATTTGACTGTTTTAAAGAACACAAAACATATAGGGATCGACCGCGGAAAAAGGCTACACATGCCATCCGCAGACCGTTTGTTCGAACTATAAAACCATGTTGCATTTACATGCTCTTTGAAAATAAGACACAGATAGCCCAATTGACTGTTGATTAGGAGACTGAGAAATAATACTAGTGGACTTGCACATCCCTGTGACCGTTTCATTTTGCAAATTCCTTTTGAATTTATGCAGGAGGATGACGGAATTGAGGATGAAGGCATCTACTGAGAGATAACTGCTCAATCAAGCTCATGAAACAGTGCTAGGGTATCCCACACAGAGATATCAAGAAGTGTCTGGGTCTGTTCAGCCTTGGTTTAAATTGTTTTCCCTATTATGTTAAGCTGTAAATAAGTGTTCCATGGTTTATATATAAAATCTACTCTTTGTCACAATGCACTCGTGCATGGAGAGTAGATGGAGCTTCGTGACTACCTACAAGAGCACTTTGTACTGAACACTTGTGCCCACTTTGTTCCTGTACATGTAAGATTGAGGTACCATTAGCAGGTGTTTGTGCTACAAACATTGTGAAGCCTTTTTTGGCAAGAACTTGGCATTCTCTTATAGACATAAACTTGTCAGATCTGATTCTATTTGGTTTTGTGGTAAAAGTGACATTAGGATGCCCTAATGATCAGAACCGTAATCAAGTCAGCATCTTAGTCAGGTTAGTCAGGTCACGAAGGAATACCTCAGTCACAGCTTGTTTAAAGTGTCGCTTGACGTGACACTAGACTTTGAATTATTTACTTGCAATGCGACTTGTGTTTGACTTGTAATGATTTGAGAACTAGGATTTATTTTGTTGACAAGAAATGCCCCGACACTGTGGAGAGATTCCCATAGTTGAATTCAAAACAAATCAAGCAATTGTGTAAGCCTTGTCATTTGAGTGTAAATATTGTATTTATCTCATTTATAATTGGGAAAACGTCATGTACATACACTTTAGATTTGTGTGAATAGTTTTTGTGTTCCAACCAAATCAACATGTAAATGTCATTGAGTGTAAATTTCATTTAATCCATCATCACACTGTAAGGATGTGCCAGCCAGTGCTGAAGTTGAGTCCATGACGAGTCCATCACAGGTCCTTCAGTCTCAAGTCAAGTCACTAGGTATTCACATGAACTCACAAAAGCATTCCTTTGTCATTGTTCATCCCCTGTGACTTGTTACTGGACTTGTGATGCACCTGTGATGCACTGGACAACACTGGCTGCAGCTTCCATTGACCATGGCAGACAGTGGTGTAAATCTGTGTCGGGGAGTGGGGGGATGGGGAATATTAACCAAAATCCAATAATGGGGGGGGGGGGGGGAGTGGGGGCTTGCTTACTGGGCACTAAATTACACAAGGGGGCGCTGTTCAGGATACAAATGTACTTTTTATGTACACTAACCCGCCTTAACCTTGCATCAAAATGGCACATTTAAAGCTTTTGTACCTTTAGTCTCTGTTTCTCAGCGCTATTGAACTTTGGTTTTTTTGAAGTTCGCAAAATACCTTAAAATCCACCTGTTTTGTTTCTCACCACGAAAAAGGTCAAAAAGGTGTGGGATATCTATCCCCCCCCCCCCCCCCGATTTACTCCCCTGATATCGGACTTGTTTGTAGTATTGCATGGTGCAAGGTCATGAGATTTTCACCAGGAAAAGCAAATGACTCTTTTCTCAGAGTATACAACTGTTTACATTAACCTGTATGGGCTCCGTGCGCCAACAAAAGTTTTTACCGCTTTTGAGAGCTCCGTGGACGGGACACACAGCATGCGTGTACTGTGTTGATTCGCGCGCGAAGTACGCACGACTTCCTGAATGTGCACAAGCTTAGCCACCGCGTCTTCGCGTGGGCGTCGGGCGTCGTCGGCGCGCGAATACGTTCAAATTCAACTTGCGGGGGTCTCCGAGACTAATCCCCGCCTCCACTAATTCTGGATACATTCGAAATATGCAGTGGATGGATCAGGAACCAGTCTAGGTCACCCCCAACTCTCCTTTTCTGGTCGTTGATGGGGTGCTTGTGCACGGAGCCCATACTGTGTGGAAGTCAAAAGAGACTTAGATGGTAGTTTTGCCTGCCAGTAGTTGGTAGGCATGTAATCACCGGTACCATGGTCTGTAGTTTGATGTCTCTGCTCAAAGCAGCCCAGTACTTGAAATACTTTCCAATCTTGTTATGAATCATCAAATTTACCAAAGGAAATGTGGTTTTCCCCAGAAAGAATGACTATAAAACCTAAGCACCTTGCATTGTTTTCAATTTGGTTTGAAAAGCTTTGAAGCCTCTGGAAACAATCAAACATTGAATATCAGAAACATTTGCAACTTTGTCTCAAAGAAATAAAATTTGTTTGTACATAGGCTAGCCCCTAAAACTTGACTATTTTTATTAAAATAGTTTTTTCTTTTTAAGTTAGCCCATACAAGTTTGAAGTTTGAAAAAAAAAAAAATTCCCTATTTTGTTACTACAAGTTGACCCCTTTCTTTGTTTTGGAGAAAATCCAATCTTTGCAAAATTTTAATAAAATGTTAGCCTAACCCAATTTTTCAGAAAGCTGGCATATTCTCTCTTTTTTTTTAATCAAAATGTAAGGCTATTCTCTTATCCTTATGTTTTTAAGAAAAACAAGCAAACATTTTGACCAGTTTTGATTGGAATGTCAGGTTCACCGTTAACAATACAATTTTTTTTGTAAGAATAGAAATTTTGCTCTATTATTAATAAAAAGAAATGTAAGGATTTTTTTGATTTTTTGGTGGTCCCAGGAGGCCAGCCTAGGGCAAGCATGAAAACTAATCCAGTGAAAATGTCACCAAAAGAAGCAGGAAGAGTTACTCTAAAAGTACATATGAAAATATCTTATCTATATTGCTACAGAATAAAACTATGGCAAATTTTAAAAGTGTATGGTGTTTTTATTTACTCACACTTTATTTGCTATAAAATACTAATCCATCCACTTCTACTAAAAATGGAAGCAAAATCAAAATGTTGTAAATTGCCTTTTAAGTACGACAACAATACATAATGAAGTCAAAAAGTTATCTGATATTTTAAGGGATTAAATTTAATACAAACTCTGAATAGTACTTTTTTCAATTTCAGAAGAAGTTACAGTCAGTATGGGAAATCACAACAAATTCTCATTTTACCATATCAGTTCAAATGTGACAAAGCACACATTATGAAAAGTAAAACAAAAACAAACAAAAAGAAAATTAAATCTAAAAGAAAAAGTTCTTGATTTCTAAAAATATTATATTCCATGAAATATTAAAAACAGATAAAAACTTAAACACACACTTAGTTAAAATCTTTCTTTAAGAAAATTGTAAATGCAAAAAAGGTAATTAAATTTAAGGCATGTGTAACCGTGAAAACTGACACAATGGGGATTAACTTCTCAAACTAAACTAAAGTCGGGATCTTTGAAAGGAACGGTCGCGAGGAAATTGAATTAATAGAGACAAGGGACACAATTCTAGATTTCAAACCAAAAAGGACCAAAAAGAATTTATTTACAAAAACCTTAAACCGAGAAATTGAGACTTAAAACCTAAAACCAAAGACTAAAACCAACACAGTGTGTAATAAGTGGATCGTAAAGAACAGTCTGACAGAATATCAAATGACTCCAACAACAGACTTGAACCCCAGCAGGACAGGCACTCCAGTTAGGAGGAAAATATATATGCATGTATGACTCGTCTCTGCTGGTCTGCCAGATGAACTGAATTGTGGCTGGACCATGTGGCAGGGGGACACACTACCAACAAAAAGGGGGGGAGGGGGGAATCTTGAGTAACTAAAATGATTTCTTTTTCTAAGGGGAGGTACTCCTATTTAATACACTATACATTCAATACATGAAAATATACAACTAAAACTGGGCCCTGCAACACATGCATACAAACATTTTGTAGTTCTTGATGATAATTTTAATGATCTAAAAGTTAAACAATTGGGAGCTAAACAAAGCTTAAAAACATTAACTCCCGCCCCCTTAAGGCCTTAACTGGCAATTTGGCACTGAACAAAATCCCAACAAATTATATCCTGAATTGAAGGCATGTAGAATCATTTGATTTTCATGCATTTTGTTTGTTTCCATTAATAACACCACTCAAATCCAAAGAAGAATGTTCCAAACCTCACCCGTTGGAAGTTTCAGCTCAGTGGATATAGACCATTATCATGTTGCGGCCCATTTGGATTTTTCCATATCAATGTAACCAAAGCGAGGCTGGAAGGAAAAGTAGTCTGGTTCTTTTTTGCAAAAAAAAATCCAACATTCAGTACTGTTATTGGATACAGGGAACAGACTGAAATGGTGGCAGCATGATAAAGGTCTATTACTCTTTTCGAGAAAACAGTGAAAAAACCACAATCTGCACTTACTCACCCCCTCCTTTTTTTTTGAGTAAATTTACTGATCATTGGAAATCACCTACATTTCTTGTTTTCTTCTTAACGACAGCAAGCCAGACAGAATAATGGGGGGGGGGACCAGTACGTACGATCTTGGATCCAAGTAAGCTTTTTGATAACTCGGCAGGTTACTCGTGGGATAATGAATGCAAATGACCATAATCCTTCAAACATGACTGCACAGTTCCCACAGAAATCTGGAAATGAATTTCACGACTTCCAGGACTTTTCCTTGGTTTTCCATGACCAATTCCTATGCTGTTTTGGCATCTCAGGAGCCTGTTGCTTCAGAGGCAAGGGACACCACTCCATTTCAGCCTTTTAGTTTGGCGCACAAGACCACTGAGCACCATAGAAGCATCACACTGGTGTATTGAATAAGCAACAATTGCACACATGCATAAAGATCTACAGGAGGTGTAGTAAACTGGAAATTCTGGAATGTAAAATGGCAGACTGCCATACATGCATCATCACATAATTGGGTTGTGCAGGATTTCACAACTTTTTCATGGCTTTTTCTGGGAATATCAACTGTCCATGACCCATGTAAATATCAAAATTCACTGACTTTCCCATAACTTTCCATGATAGCTTTAAATTCCATGATTTTCCCATGACTTTCCACGATAGCTTTAAATTCCCTGACTTTCCCATAACTTTCCACGACAGCTTTAAATTCCATGATTTTCCCATAACTTTCCACGATAGCTTTAAGTTCCATGATTTTCCCATAACTTTCCACGATAGCTTTACATTCCATGATTTTCCCATAACTTTCCATGATAGCTTTAAATTCCCTGACTTTCCCATAACTTTCCATGATAGCTTTAAATTCCATGATTTTCCCATAACTTTCCATGATAGCTTTAAATTCCATGATTTTCCCATAACTTTCCATGATAGCTTTAAATTCCATTATTTTCCCATAACTTTCCATGATAGCTTTAAATTCCATGATATTCCCATAACTTTCCATGATAGCTTTAAATTCCATGATTTTCCCATAACTTTCCATGATAGCTTTAAATTCCATGATTTTTCCATAACTTTCCACGATAGCTTTAAATTCCATGATTTTCCCATAACTTTCCACGATAGCTTTAAATTCCATGATTTTCCCATAACTTTCCACGATAGCTTTAAATTCCCTGACTTTCCCATAACTTTCCACGATAGCTTTAAATTCCATGATTTTCCCATAACTTTCCACGATAGCTTTAAATTCCATGATTTTCCCATAACTTTCCACGATAGCTTTAAATTCCATGATTTTCCCATAACTTTCCATGATAGCTTTAAATTCCATGATTTTCCCATAACTTTCCATGATAGCTTTAAATTCCATGATTTTCCCATAACTTTCCATGATAGCTTTAAATTCCATGATTTTCCCATAACTTTCCATGATAGCTTTAAATTCCATGATTTTCCCATAACTTTCCATGATAGCTTTACATTCCCTGACTTTCCCATAACTTTCCACGATAGCTTTAAATTCCCTGACTTTCCCATAACTCAGGACTTTCCATGAATGTTGGACCCCTGCGACTAACATAACCAAAACAAAAGTTATCAAAAAACATTGAAAACCCATCTATATTTTGGGCCTTTCTGTGAAAATTAATCTCATACTTTTTAAAAAATACTACAAATGTGAAAAACGATATACAAACATATTTGATATCTGAGTATATGGTATAATATATATCTGAGTATAACTCATATTGTAGAGTTCTACAAAATGCACTATCTTCAATACTTTCTAGAAGTTCCAGTGGCTAGGCCTCAGTTGCCAAAATTGCTAGGACAACACACTACATCACATTACATCAACTAATTGATGTATCCACAAAACCAAACATGCCGTCTTATTGGTTGAACATTCACAATCCTCATGTAGGCATGCGCAATACTACCAGTGAGTCAGTATTTTATAGTCCTAAATTCACAACGCACTCACCACAGCTGCATCAGCGCGTCATCACGCAGTACATGTGACGCACGTACCAATCTCCATTATAGGAATTGTTTATGTCTTACTCGTGAGCTGGTCACTCCATCATAAAGCTACAGGGGTGTTTCGAAAAACATGAAGTAAAATAGTTGAACAAAATAATTGCACGTTTTTAATTTTTGACTTGTTTTGATTTTTGGACAGAAAAGTTTTGGTTTTTGACTGAAAAGGTATTCATGAACGGGGAATAAAATAAGTGTTTGGTCGATATTTAACACTATGTTTAAGACCATGCAGTTGGAGTCTAGATGCTGATAATTACCCTTGCCTTCAGCTCGGGTAATTATCAGCATTCCAGACTCCAACCAGTCTTAAACATAGTGTTTAACACCTCCCACTCAGCACACATTCATTCCCTTATTAACATCATGTTCTCAGCATTTTGGCATATCAGAAGTTCAATTGTTTTGTGACCTAGTGGCAATGTGATCTCAGCTTCAATTGCTCAGGTGCGTGCCCTTTAAATCCTAGTTAAATTTCCTGGCCATGATGACCCCTATCACCACAATCATGACGGTGCTAGCTATGCAGCATGCACAGGCAGGGCTGGTTGGTGGGGGCTGGGGCTTGGGTGTTGTGGGGTCTGTACAAAAAGGAAAAGAACATCAAACTATTATAAGATGGAATTTTGCGTCGGGGTGATATAAATCAAATTAGGTTTTGCCCTTCACCGACGTTTCACTTTCACTCGGGAGGTAACACACTGAGTATACAGTGTTTAAAAAACGTCGGTGAAGGGCAAAACCTAATTTGATTTAACATCAAACTAATTCAATCCCAAGTCATTCTTTGCAGTACACATGGCTATATCAGATTTTGCTTGGCTGTTGTGGTGTCTACACTAAACAGTCATTGATTGCAACCTATCAGATTCCAGTCCACCCACCATGCTTTGCAAGCTCATCAGTGGTTGAGTGGATAAGATGTCTGCCCTTGTAAGCAGGAGGACGTGGGTTGAAATTCCTCCAGAGTAATCTTGGGAATTTCTCTCACGTTTTCAGACAGCAATCAGTAAAACTTGCTGATGTCAGACCAAGTCCAAGTCTACATTGCTCATGTAGTTAAAAACCAGAGGGAATGTCTGGACATCTTTTGAATGCTCTGTTTCTTACATGTATATTTAAAAGTATAAATACCTTGTTTTCAAGGTTAATGTGGATTTAAAATGCTGACTAATTAACCTCTGCTTCTGTTGAGTGAGTGTGCAAGTCCAAATAGCAACATCAGTACTACTAAAAAAATCAGTCTAAATAACTCAAGTGTTTTTCATGAAAAACGTACCTCCCAGCACAGTATAGGATGCCTCCATGCCTCCAAGTATGTGATCATTTACATGACAATGCATGAGCCAATTGCCAGGGTTGTCTGCAAACATCTGCACTGAGCCATATACACCTGCAGTGAAGACAGTCATGTAAATATTCATAACCATTCAAATCAGCCCTGCAAGTACATGCAGAACTGAATATGTATGAACTATAAACTGAATGAACAAGCTTCCAAAAGATGCCTTAAATGTCTAAATCAAATAGAAATCACTTGGCCTTGCATCTGTAACGGCAAACAATGGTTCACTAAAAGAAATCCTGGTTTGAAAGGGTATGTCGTAGTTTACTTTTAGAAACTGGGACAAAGAAGAAAAGGAATCAAGGAAACAAATTAGATTTCTCAGAAATTAAATTTAGTCGGATAAAAAGAAGGAGATCTTTCACACACACACACCCCCCCACACACACACACAAATCAAATTCTATCCTTAAATCAAAGCCCCCAAAAAGGAAGTTTTTCTCAAATACTTCAAAGAAAATCAGGTTTGAAGAGGTGTAGGGGATGAGCTTCACCACTTCATCTACCTGGAGAATGCCAACCACCAAATCTGCTCAAGGAGGAGTGGAATTGCTGCTGAGGTGGCGAGCGAGAAGTGATCTTGCCGAATTTGATGGCAACCCTGTCACTGGTCTACTGCCCACACAACAGCAGTGATGAGGCTGATGTGGAGCAGCTCTTCAAGGTTCTCCGAGCCACAATTGGACAGGTACCAGTTCACAACTTTCTGGCCGTACTTGGGGATTTCAATGCCCGTCTCGGCCTGGAAGATGTCCACTACAACTACCAGACTAATCTGAGTCCAACCAAAATGGTCAAACCTAAAGTCAACCTTCTACAAGAGCAGGACCTCATAGCAGCCAACACCCAGTTCTAGGAGCAGACACTTGTGGGGATGAAAAGTGCGTGTAATGTAGCAAGGTCACTAAGGAGCGCGAGCGGGGCTTATGTGTGTCTTGTCTGAATGCTGCTGGTCTGCTGAATGACCTCTAGGTAAAAGTGGCTATACGCAGGAAGTTGAAGCTAGAATAAATAATTGGGGAAAACAAGGAACCGCTACTAAGCTAGAGACAAAGCCATAGCTTGGAAAAAACACCCCAAGCATCTTACCAGCAAAGAGTTCAAAGACGTCAATCCTGTGAACAAGACCGGTCCTGTAAGTGACGGTTTGACCATGGAAGTGGACAGAGTGGACATCAACCTCATCCCCAATGCCCAGCAGGTACCATTCCACTGTGTCATCTTTGGACATGTCCAGGTGATGGAGGTTGTGGAAGAGGAAACCGTTGATTCCTAAATTGAGGGTTAAAATATTTTGGAAAAAAAAAAAGAAATTAGAAAAAAGATGCACATAATTTTTTATCTGCTACTAATATGAAGGATGGATTTTTTGGTTCAAAATCTCCTTGAAAAGATCATGACTCACATTATCTTTGAAAAGCTACTTTTAAGGTGGCCACACCAAGGATGAATGCCTTTAAATTCAGGAACACAGAAAGATGTCAGACAGTTAAACATGCCAAGCAGATTTTGAATCAGTAACCTGTATTTCAAGTGTACTCAATTTTTGTTTGTCATGCAAATCCACACAAAACTGTGATGGATTCTCATCAGTTCAAAACTCACAGCTTTTGCAATATGCCATGCAAGTTTGCTTCAAACAAACTGTCAATCGAACCTAATATGAACTCAGGGTTAATGTTTTGCATCATGTCAGGTCGACCAAGCCGACCAGGCCAAACCGACCGGAAACATAGGCCAAAAAAAAAGTCTCTGGTTCTGGTATGCGCGTGCGTCGCTGTAGCCATGCGCCTCGGCAAAAATTGTAAAAAAAATTTCAATGTAAGATGATGTCTCAAAACCGCCAAACTCACTGGTTTGACTGGAATCCTGCTGCTGCACAATTTTAACGTGTTTTTAGATGGGGTTACGATCGAGTATAAGCTTTATGTGGCCTCTCTGGGCTCCCATATATTTTGCGCTAAATTTAGTCGGGCACCATTTGCAGACGGTATTGTAATTTTGTAGTTGTGCGTCTAGCAGCCAGACTGAGGGAGCAATGGTCGTGTATGTGGAACATGTAACACTTTTTAATTAGCGCAATATATAAAGGAGCAGACTATATGACCACCCTTGGAACTCATGCATGATGTCGATGTCGCTGTAGTGTCTGGCCCGATGATACTATTATCTCTGATTTTTGTCTTGACTGTCCAAATTTCCTGAAGATTGTTTGTGTCGTTCGACATCGTAAAAGGGTGCAGAATTCTCAAACTATATATGGCCTTACTGAGGTCACCTCAAGCTCCACCCTAAAGGGTATATTTGAGAGTTTTAAGGGGATCGAAGTGTCATCAGTAACATCATAGTCAGCCGACATATTTGAAGAAAAAAATAGTAGGGAAGAAAAAACCCTGTCGGCTGCATCACTTTTTGGGTAAGTTCCATACCAGAAACCTTACCTTGCCTTATAGATATAAAGCAAATCTGAACCAAAACCGATCTGAACTCCCTAACTCTGACCTGACCCGACCCAACAAAAATTGTTGTGTCCTAAACTTACCCGCAGTGCGGGAATAAAGTTTTGAAAATTGCCATCTCTGAGTAAAGAATCATACCATATGGTACAGCGAACACTCCTAACGTGACCTAGCAGTGGGCCTACACATTATAGCATAGACCACAAACTGCATGCACAATTGCGCGGTGGGTTCAATTACAATATATCTCTTTGTGCGTACACGTTTATACCGGTCTAAATTTACTCATGTGTTTCCAGAACGCGTTTGGACTGTAGAAATTAATCCCGTGGACAAAACCAATGCACGTTGGTCGTACTGGGCACAGTGACTCTGCAATAACATTGCACTACGTGAATTTCCAAACTGTTTTGTTTTAATTGGGTTATTTCTAGGTTTTTTTTCATGAGATGGCTTTACTGACCCAACTAGTCCCAAAAATCGCAAAGGTAAAACCGAAACCGACCCGGCCCAACTTAAATGATGGAAAAACCGGCCTGATCCGAACCAAAGTCGATCTATGGTCAGGTCGGTTTTGGGTTGGGGTTTGCACAGGTCGGTTTTGGGTCGGGTTTGCACAATAGTACTCGGGGTATCTTGATAAATGTACCCCCACCTTGCACAATTCAATTTCCAAGCCAAGCCACATCCAGCACTCTTGCAATCTTGAGCAAGTTCAGCCTTGGATCGTTAGTCGACTTGTGGTTGATTTGTGACGTAACTTATGACTGCACACTACTAGCAACGTACGATAGCTAGCCCAACCACCATGTTTTTGAGTCACCATGACTGCCCACTAATAGCAACGTACGATTGTCTCTAGCCCAACCACCATGCTTTCGAGTAAAGTTAATCAAACTACAGTTCACTATGGCCGTACCCTAGTATTCACCTAGATGAAACCCTGGACTCAATTTCAAAGAGCCGTCAAGAGGAAAACAGTGCTGAGTAAACCTATATGCTAAGTAGCAATTAAACTGTTACAAGACATTTACATCACTTGATTTTTTGGCTACAAACCTGTTTTTGTTTGCTAAGCATACAATTTTGTGCTTGGCAGCTCTATGAGATTGGACCCTGGATGGTCACAACAGATCCTTGTTATTTGCCTTGACCAGACACAGTCATGTTCTTACCATGCATCAGGTTGCTTTCCTCAAAATCCCCGTCTTCTCTATCCACTTCCTCAGGCTTCCCGCAGAATTCTGCAATATTCTCCTCCAGGTACCAGCTCTTGTTCTCATCCGAGACGGTGAAGAGAAGGGCAAACTCCCGGTCCACATCGCGCCGGCGACCGTCCTCTCCCAGAGTGCCTGGCCGACAGACTACCATCGGGCCAACAAGCCCTGAGTTGCTGTCATGCTCTTTGTCAATGTTGGAGTAGTAAGCATACACCACACAGTTTGGGTCTGTGGCCGTTGGTCCAGCATGTTCAGGGACTCTCCAACGATAGATTTTGGTACTACCCGCTCCTACACCTTCTTCATCTTCAAACACAGATAACATAATGACAGTCACTTCACTGAATCGTTTTAAACAGGTTAACAGTGTTATAACAAAAGTCTTGAAGTAAAATAACAAAAACTTAGTCTTTGTTGTGGAAATGTCTGTACACTGAAAGTAAATATTCCATTCAATTTGATTAATTTCAATTAAATTATTTTGTTCCTCCTATTACAACAAATATGTCCAAGTGACATTCATCTTCGGGATTTAGATTGTAAAAATAGGTGTAAAAACATGGAGTACATGTTTAAAGTAAAGGAGGAATGGGGGAGCTAAAACGATAATTTGAAAGAAAAAACAACAGTTTAAGTACCTCATTTTTAATATTAAGATTGACATCTTCTCAATATACAAAGCCTCCCTTAAAATTCTCACATTTGTCGACCTATATAATAAAACTGGACAGCTTTGACAAATTTCCAGCACATTTGTCCAGGAAAAGGTGCCATTTTATGGGGAAGTGGATAATAATGTGAAGTACAAGCAATTAAACTGGAGAATGTGTTGTTGATTCATTCCTTACATTCAGTACATTCCTTACCATCATTATCAACAGAGTCGTCAACTTCATGTACGAGCACGCCATGTGGCTCTAGAGCATACCGCCGACTTGCCATGTTCTTGAGTACAATGGCTACATTCTCGCCCACCTCCATATGCAACAAGGGACCCTGGACTCCCAGGTGAGCATCGGGGCCAGTACGTTCCTTCTCTGTGCTGAAAGTCTCATCTGTGAACTCTCTGTACAGGGCTTTTTTGTAACGTGAGCCGATAGAATGGTCTCCTTGGTGAACAAACACAAAGCCAGTACTTCAAAGAAAAAAAAGGGAAGAAACGGAAGAAAAAAAATCAGAACAAAGACGCAGCCTTTTCTGGCAAACTCTGGAACAGCCAAAAACAAAAGGCATCAATCAAATCTCAACAACATATAGTCTTAATTCCAAGACGTCCTTAGCATGCACGGGATGCAGCTAGAAAGCCATGCAAGCTCACAGCAAGAAAGGCGCATTTGGCTAAAACTATTTTTTTCAAAGTGCAGTGAGGTGGGGGGGGGGGGGGGAGAGGGGTGGCTGAAGGCCCTTCCACACTTTTAGTTAAAGGTAGTATGGACCATTTGTCATATGTGCATTTGTTCGGTTGAAGCAATAGAAGTACTAAAATCTAAAGAGGTAGGTACTTATTCTGGATCTAAATTTCAATTCAAAAGTTGCAGAGTCGTATTTCGAATTGCGCCCTCTCGTGACACAATCCTGAAATCAGCATTCGGGACATGATTCTCATTCAGCCGATTGTAGTACTTACGTGATGTCACACACTGCCACCGACAAATAATAGTAACGTGTCAACGCTTGCACCCATTCACTGATTCACCCAACTTACAAACAGAAATTTCCAAACATGCGTCCTTGACACATCTTTGGAAATGACCTTCTAAAATGTAGTGTTTTCTTCAAAATGACAGCATGCCAGAAGGTATAATTTCACAGGGAGTTTAATGGCATCACCATCTTTAATTAAACAAAGTAATTTTTTTTTAACAATAATTTGGTCGGTTACTTTTTGGATAGCTGGAAATGGTCGACTCTACCTTTAAGCACCAGTAATCAGACTTTATATTAGCCTCAGCATTCTTCCCTGCCAATACCCTTGAAAAAAACAGACAAGTCTGGAGATCACATGTGAGGTCGCAGGCTCAAATCCTATACCAGTCAATTTCTTTGTTCAACCACATTCTGTTGACACGCTTTACTCAGTACTTTGCAGTTGTTAGTTCATTTTGTTCCAAGAGCATTTTAAGATGACTCCTCAAACCTACCTGTCTGGATCAGTCAAATTTTCACTCCGTACAGGGTCCCATTTGACTGGTACATAGTCCCAGTACCGTTCCACAATACCAATGTAGTAAGTCCGGTCTGCCCCTGGGCCATCTCCTGGTTCTGTTGTGTTCTCCACAGGCGTGACGGTAAAATATCCCTCCATGCCATTAACAAAGTGAGAATTGGTTTCGCATTCAATTTCAAAAGTACCTAAGGAATATAGTAAAAGGAAAATTGATGTTTCTCCATTTTTTTCTCTAAATATGTCGCAGAAACTGCAACCAATTTTCAACTTGAGACAACTTAACTTCCAAAAGTGTCTATACACAATAAAACTCCAGGTTTGTGTACATTGACATGAACAATTAGTGAGCCAATTCCTGTTAAAGACAACAAACTGATGAGTCATTGGCTCAATTGTCACAGAAAATGGATTTAATTCCATCTAATTAAGGCAACTAATTCCATACTTAAGAGCAATATCTACCATGAATATCAGCATCCATGATCACAGTCTCTGACACACCGGGGAAGATCGACACCGATGCTTTGCGACCCGAATTATGTGTAAGGGTCTGACTCTGGAACGACACGGCGTGCTCATCACTGAACTTGCCCACTGCCATCAGATGCCATGAGACACGATCACCGACGGTCATCATCAGGCCAGGAAGATTGCCATAGGAGTAACCATTGATGGCTGAATAAATTAAACAAAGATTGTAGTATCAAATCCAACAATAAGGTTTTTAACTTAAAGTTTATTAATGTGTACTGTAACTGCCAGTTTGTATGTCTCTGGCCACCAACAGCGCGCCAACCAAACCTAATTAATATCACGGCATTAACATCATAAAGCAAAATTCCAAACTGAAGTTAAAAAGATCAGAGTTGATTCCTTACAAGCCATCTGATTGGATGTCACAAAGTCCTCGTCATTCTTGTCAACTGCCCCAGGATTGGCTGAATACTCAGCAATACTTTCATCGATAAGCCAGCTGAGATTTTCATCAAATGTTGTGAAAAGAAGAAAGAACTCTTGGTCTACTCCGAGCTGTATGGAAAAAAAGCAGATGTCTGCAAAATGAGAATTCCAAAGGATTACATTGAAAGTAGTGAATTGGTTCCCACAGCACAGTAACTGGAGACTGGAGCAACCACGTCAACTGGAGAGACCACGTAAACTGGAGAGACCACGTGCCCAATGAAGCCCTCTATGGCAAGCTACCGGTACTGCGGATCTCACAGAAGATCGCATACAGGCGGACAGGCCTGGCAGGACACTGCCACAGGCATCCTGAGCTGCCCATCAGGGGCGGATCCAGGAATTTTTGGCGGGGGAAGGGGGGTCATGCGGTCGCATTTTTTTAATGTCTGATTGATACTATATTATTACTATAATTGTTACATTTCTTTTTGTGTGTGTCAGAGTAGGGGGGGGGGGAGGGCGTGGACCACCCAAAACCCCCTCTCGATCCGCACCTGCTGTCGGTTAGCCTTGATCAAGGCGATCATCATTATCCGTCAGTAAGGTATAAAGCGGCGGCATTATTATCCTTGCTATGCAGTGCTTGTAAAAATACAGCACGAACAGCAACCACGTACGGCAAATCATTTGGATCCGATTGAAGGCCTTGGTCCAATCGTCGGCGAAAGCTTATGTTTTTCTTTATTTTGCATTAGATTTGTACCGCACGACCTAATATGCGAATACAGATAAGTGTAAGCAGGGCTAATATGTGGAGTGTCCAATCACACCTTGGTAAATCCCGACGTCATCAAATTATATGTAGCTATCCGCCTTATGCGGACGTGTCAGAAACCACATTTTTGGGGGGCATTGGTGCTGTGTGTAATGTGAGACACGCAACGTCTGTAGGTGTATTATGTACAGTACATGTCACGCCTTGTCGCTATATGACCCTTCACCGCACGCTTACTATTATGCACGTTTCCACGCAACGATCAACCAATAAGAAAACGACTTTTAAGGTCAGCTTAGGCTAAAGCATAATGAGCACCACCCCCAAAACTTTACAAGGACAATTGGACCAAGGCGTTCGTCTGGATCCAAATGATTTGCATATAAATAGTGGCCGCATGAGGTTGCTGTTGGCATGTATTTTTACATGCACTGCATAGCGATCAGCAGTCAGCGTGCGGTGAGGATATGCCATGGAATACCGTACGGACGGATAATGACCAACGCCTTGACCAAGGCTAGCTGCCGGTAAGCCGGCTGGTGCTGTGGGAACAGACTCACATAGAATAGCTTGTGAATCTATTTAAAGAGGTTGTGGAATGCTCGAAGACATTTCCGTCATTTTTCGGGTATATGTAGCCTAGGGTGTGATGGAATAAAAACGACTATTGTTTCTGTCATGAAATGAATACAAAAGGTACTTTTGAGAGATGTTTTTCAGGTCCTGTTTCGACCCGAACGTGCAATTTGTGTAAAAGTCGTCGTTGGGGGCAGCAAACAAAACATAGTAAATCGTGACGTAATAAACAGGACTCCCGATGCAGCGTAGTTCCAGCGAAACTTTTTGCAAATCACTCCGCGCAACGACATGACTTTGTTTACAATTACGCTGAGCGACATTTTGTATGGGCAGCCACATGCTCCATAAATTCAACCGTAGTTGGCAACAGCTTTTACCCCCGAAATTCTAATGGGCAAGTTCAGAATTTAATAGGAAGATACCTCCATTGACTTTGTGGTACTTCATATTGATTATTCAGTGTTTTGATAGTTAGACATCATTTTATTTATAGATCGGGGATAATTCTTTTGTGTTTGCCCTAACGGCCAACCATAGTAAGAAAGGTCTGCGTTACATCAACATCGTTCGATCGTTCACATGCACATCGCATCACCGCGACATGCGCTATGTAAAGCTGGCTGGAAATTCACGGGTGTACATGTACTGTACTTGTGCCGCTGGCCCGGCCACTGGGACCGTAGATTTTGACACCGGTAAACGGTGTTGGAATTTCAAAATAATTCGTTGTTGATACGTGTACGGGTAGCGAACGCACTAGGCCAAGGCAAACCTATATGCCTATAATTGTGTCAGTCGCTGGCTGTAATCACACCACATTTTGTTTGCAATAAATTTCCAGCTTTCCCGTCCGGGTGTCAGCATAGCTGGAGGAATAAGAATCCTCCGTAGCCATGCAGTTTGTCCGAAGGGTGCGAAAACACGAAATCGGATTTCAGCCAAATTAACGGATAGAGCGCTGATCATGCACTGTACATTTTGTACGGCAAGAGTCTTCTTTTCTCAAGAGATTTGTTGAAATCGGACAAGAAATAATAGAGATATGATTTGTTAATGATTTATAGGGAAGACTGTTTGGACCATTTGTCCATTGCCAATCTTGAACCGTAGACCCGTTCAAATGTATCCTCGGCCCTCCATTATCTGCGCAGCATAAGCGCACGCGTTGTCACACACAAATTGAAGGTAAATGCGTAGAAAAAGGACCGCGTAGTTAGTGCTGATTAATATGAGAGGCCTCCATTTTCCCTAGAACTTCTTTTGATCGAATGACAAATTCTCTGCCACTGGAATTTCTTGAATAAAGTCTTAATTAGGTACTGAAAATAATGATAGTGCTCGTTAAATTTCGGGACTAGTGAATTTTGTTTTCAACCGGGATCCCGAACATGTCGTTAAATCCAGAGATTTTTGTTTTATGAACGGAGCATGACTATGATTTATGAATTGTACTTTTTTTTGTAGCCAGGTTTACAGGCCGAGGTGAAGCGGTAGTCCCATGGTCTCCTGGCGTTGTTTTACGGCTTTTTTGGGGTAAACAATAAAGTTAACAATTTCAAAATTCAAGCAAATTCGTAATTATCGTTTCAGGATGTTAAAACAAGGGTTAAAATGCACAAGGAAAGAAAAGAGAAGAGGACTAATTTTTTTGGCGAACGTATAAATAAAAAAGCACCACGCAACGCAAAGAACTTGACCGGGGCCCGCGACGCTGCTAACCGTGCAACATTAGTTCTGGACACGGTCGACCACATCCACTGCCGTGATGCGTTATGCGTGCCGTATGCGTATAATTCGAAAACAACTTGACGATTTGTCATCTTTTTGGACTGAATATTGACCAGAATAACGTTTGAGATTGTCTGTAAATCACGAAGAAAGTTGCGGTAGGACTGTTGATGCTAATCTAAAAATGTTATCATGAACATAATACTTTGAGTCCTTCGATAAAACGCAGCTGTTTTTTTTTTCACGCAAACGTCGCAGACCTAGGCCCTACCACTCATCAGAGCCGCGTTGCCTGGCGTTTTCAGCTGGCCAGTTGCAGTATCCGTGTTTTCGCTGGTCTCTTTTTCGGGCAGTTGGGGCTCAAATTTATACGGAAGAACAGCCCAGATGTCACCGTGTCCTTGTTCAATATACTCATCCAAAAATTAAGCAATGGGAAGGAATATCAATCTCCGTGAGTCTTTTACAAAATGTTGATTTTTTTACTGCTTGACTGCGAGTCACACGTGCTGACGGGGCGGGTTGGGCAGCAGTAAACAGTTGTTGTATAAACGAGTCCTGTTTATTACGTCACGCTTTTTCTGATTTTCCGAAGAGCCCGACGACTGTTGATTTCATTTATGCGCTCGCCGACCAACAAATTACTCGATGAATTTCAGATATATAAACATATAAACGCACATTTGAAAAGAATGGGAGTTTGTCATTATGCTATATATGGGTCTACTCTACAATATAAAAATATAAAAAACAAAACGATTTTCAGCATTCCACAACCTCTTTAATAAGCTCTCCAACAATGCCAAGTACACTGTGCTCATAAAGTCATGCTAGCTTTATATCAAAGTTTGCATCTCCCCGACACCCAAAAAGTTTCCATCAAAAGATGTGAATTTTAAAGGGGTGAAATTTGATATTTAATTTGAATTTCCACACGCACTAACAGTACAAACTGTGTTCGGTAAACAATAAGTAAATATCAGATGTCAGACCGTCATGTCGTCCTCTGGACTAACCTGTTTGCCTGTGGTGCTGTTGAGGCTTTCCTTCTTACAGACCAATAACGGACCGACCAGACCAGCAAAGACGTCAGCTTCTGGGTCTACAGCCGACGTGTAGATCCAAGTAATGCAGTCTGGATCCAGGCTGGTAGGACCGACGGATACAGGTATGGACCAGGAGTACGTGTAGGAAGAACCAGGGATGACCATCTCATCAAAGTGATCCGCAGCTGGGAAAGATTTGCCACCCTGTGAGTATTTGTTTTATTCTACAGATATTTATTCTGAGGGCTGAGTGCTGAGACTGAGTGTGAGTGAATTTACATTTTGGGTTTGGACTCTGTGCAGCAGCAGTAAATGGCTCTATGCAATCACTCATGAGCACAGGCGTAGCCAGGCATTCGGAACGGGGGAAAGGGCCAAGTGCGACCGGCCTTCACAAACCCAAACGGACCTCTCTTAACCTTTGTAGATGCGAGCATGGAGCACGAAGCCCTTATGACGTTGTGTCTGGGGCCTGCTTAAGGGCCCCGGGAAATTTTGGATTCTGGATGCTCTTGGTGCAATCTGAGGCATTTTCTGGCCACTTTCTTCTGACTCTTTGAATCAAATTTGCTCGTGTTTAAAATTTGAAGGCAAAATTTTTAGGGGGAAGGTGTGGATCATCAAAGTTGATTTTTTTGGGGGCATTTTCTTTTTTATCTCTGAGCGGAATTCATTACTGAGCAGGAACCCCCCCCCCCCCACGGGCCTGTTTAAGTTTTTTGTATTGCTCGATTTTACTTTGTGCAACACAGTTTAAAGATTTCTTTGTCTCCAACTATAATAATTTCGTTGATGACACCACAAAGTCACTCCCAAGTCCACTCCAGTGTTATGTCATGAAAACCACTCAATGGCAAATTTTAGTTTCACGACGTAACACCCAAATGTGTGCCCGCACTTCAGACACTGGCGCGAACGGATTTTCGTTTTCACAAAGTTACCACATTGTTACGAAAATACAATTTGGAGAAAAACGCTTTGAAACAGTAAAAAAAAAACCTTAAACTGGCAAGTTGCTTCATGCAAACAAAAACATAACGAGTGAGCGCACTCGGTTTTCTGCATTCTTATAATTCATTACAACTCAAGAGTAATTAAATTGCTGATTTCTTTTAGCTTTCAACTAAAGTGATTTTTGGCTTTGAAGTTGGCAAATTTTACTAAAAACCTTGTTGGAGTCTGAAATCAGGCTGTTTTTGAGTAATTGCCCTACCTGATGTGCCATCATTGTATGCCTGTCCCTCGTTAGCTTTGTTGTATCTGACGCCATGGGGCTGCAGACTGATGTTGTGACTATTCAAGTTGTTCCTCAACGTCACCCTGATCTCGTCTCCAACCTCACCTCTGATAACTGGTCCCAGAATGCCCATGCTGTCATTGAAGGGGGAAGGACTACTGAACGTGACATCAGTATAGCCCACAAACCTGGCTTTCTTGTACATCCCACCGATTCGATTGTTGTCTTTGGTGAAGAAGGGGTAGGAAGTGCTAGGTAAAACAAAGTAAGAATATTTCTTTATGAAGATTTAAGCCAAGACCTCACATGCTTATAACAAGTCATTCACAAGTCATCCTGTCTCATCAACTGAAAGTACCATTCATAAATACCTCAGACAGTTTAGCTATTCCTATTGGTCGAGAGCTCGTCACGTGGCCGGTCTTAAACGGATGATAAAGACATGGCTAGCTGGTCTTAAACACTTTCCAGTGTCACAATAAAATGTGGACTCCTAAAAATCCAGTGCCTCTTATCGTTTCATTGGTTGAACGTTCACAATCCTCACGTAGGCATGCGCAACACTAACAGTGAGTCAGAATTTTACAGTTCAAAATTCCAAACGCAACGCCCCAGGTGCGTTCTGCGCGACATCGCGCAGAACATGCCACGCGCGCGTCAATCGCCATAAAAGGGTTGTTTACATCTTACTCGCCAGCTGAACACTCCATTATTTTGCCAGAGGGATGTTTCAAAAAGCATGAAGTGAACTTGTTGAACAAAATTGGGATTTTTTGAACGAATTATTTGATATTTTTTAACCGAAAAGGTATTTATGAATGGGAATAAATTTGTGCTCGGTCGGTACTTATCACTCTGTTTAAGACCACTTAGAGTCTGGGTGCTGATAATTACCCTCGCCTCCGGCTCGGGTAATTATCAGCACCCAGACTCTAAGTGGTCTTAAACAGAGTGATAAAAACCTCTCGAGCACACATTTATTCCCTTATTCAAACAACTTTCATTTGTCATTGTTCGTTCCCATCAACTTGACTAACCACTCAAATGACTTGTGACGTGACCTGTGATTGTGACTTGCTATGGTCTTCACTACAACTGTGGTTCAACCGAAGTTTGACTTTGCAATGGGTACATCTACATCACAATTTAACTTCACCAATAATCCTTATTCATATATACCTAAGACAGTATACCCATTCCTAATTGTCGAGAGCCCATCACGTGGCCGGTCTTAAACGGTTGAGAAAACACCTGCTGGCTGGTCTTAAACACTTTTCCAAATCTGGTCCCTTTTACCCTTTTATTGGTTGAACATTCCCAATCCTCACTTGACTTTGCATCACTTGACTTAAGCATGCGCAGTGCTTCCAATGAGCAGTCCTCAATTCACACCACACAGGCACCGCCATATTCTGCGCCATATCGCGCAGTACGCTACCATGCATGCACCAATCTCCATATAAGGAGTTGTTTGCGACTACTCGCGAGAACCACATACCATAGCACAGTTAGAAGGATGTTTAAAAAAACCTGAAGTAAAATTGTTGAAAACAAAACAAAATCATTGGAACTTTATATTTTTTCTACTTGCTTTGACTCTTTGACCGAAAAAGGTATTTATGAATGGGAATAAATATGTGCTTGGCCGGTATTAAACAAGTCCGTTTAAGACTGGCTGGGAGCCTGGTCACCAATAACATCTTCAGCTCGGGCTATTTAAGCTTCCATTCCCCCATCTGGTCTTAACGCACTTGTTTAAACCCGGCCAAGCACACATTTATTCCCTTAATCAAACTTGTTCTATCTAATGTGTGATGCAACCTCTAGAGTTTGTGTGCACATATACCTTGTTTCATTGGTGAAGCTAGTACCATCGCTGTGTGTCCTAGTGAAAGGTGCATAGTCCCAGTTTACTTCCTCTGCTGCTATGAAGTATTCCCGTTGGCCTGTGGACGGGTCGACTTCAGGCGGTTGCCTACAAGATTCCGTGGAGACGGTGTACAGAGCCTGTGCACCATCTGTAAAAAAGATTGATACCAAAAATCTACTTGTCACTCACCCGACCAAGTGAGTCTGAAATCACCAGAGCTACTTTTGAGTTGATAAACAAATCTTTCACAATGGAAATGAATAGGAACTGACCATTTCACCAACCTGATGTAAACAATTCATTAGGATGTCAACAGAGTTTTACATTACAAAAAGAAAACAAAATAAGTTAACAAATCCTTGCGACTCATTTTTTTTGGATCTGGCCACAATTCCCAATATCCCTCAATATTATTGTGTGACATTGTACTTGATGAGCTTACAGCCTCTTGAAAGTTGAAGGTATAAACTTGTCCCACTGTTCCATCTTCAGTTTGATCCAAACCAAGCCACAATGGCTTCGGCTTCCTCGTATAAGTACCATTTGTTGGATGTAACAAAATTGTTCAGTTTGATTTTTGGAGAGTATGTCCTAGATTTTCATGTCGTTTCAAACTGTATATGTTTCTTTGTAATGATGTACAATATTCATAATAGTTGCTTTACAACCAAGCACTAATCTTGTATGGTTTTATTTTATTTTATTGGGTTGTATTCCATTTGTAATGTATTGTATTTTTTCTTTGCACAGCATTGCTGTCCACTTTTGAGGCCCAGTGTGCCGAACTAGGGGTCCCACTGGCTAATGAGAAAACGTCGGGTCCTGCCCCAAAGCTTACATTTCTAGGTCTCGAAATTGATGCAATTGAAGAAAAGATTTGTGTTCCGCAAGAGAAAGTCCAGAACCTGTGTATGCAAATAGAGGCTATTTTAGCCAAATCGAAAATTTCACTGGTTGGGATTCAGTCCTTGATCGGATCACTGAACTTTTTGTGCAAAGCAATTCGTCCCGGGCGGGCCTTTTTGCGCCGCCTGATCGCACTCACCCGTGGTCTGACACGACCTCATCACAAAAACCCCCGCATTTCCAAGGGAGCAAGGTTGGACCTAGTGATGTGGCTCGATTTTTTGTCTCATTACAATGGTGTCTCCATATTTGCCAATCACGAGTGGGAATCCAATGAAGCTTTGCACCTGTTCACCGATGCAGCAGCTAGCATTGGTTTTGAAGCTTATTTCAATGGCAAGTGGGTACAAGGTCGCTGGTCTGATGAGGTCCTGCGCAGCCCCCCGTCCATAGCATTTCTGAAATTATTTCCTATTGTTATTGCTGTTGAATGTTGGGCCCCATTATTGGCAGGAAAGAAAGTCCGATTTCATACTGATAATGTAGCGGTAGTAAATATAATAAACAAGAAGTGTTCCAAATGCGAACGTATTATGCGGTTAATGCGTTAATTTGTTTGTATTACAGTGTTTACGTAATAACATTTCAGTTAGGGCTGTGCATGTTCCTGGGCAATATAACAAAATTGCCGATGCTTTGTCACGATTTCAGGTCCAACGTTTCAGGGTGGCGGCCCCCCAAGCGGACAAGGTCATGACCCCTCTCCCTCTTCTCGCCCGGACCTAGAATGTGAAATTGATCGTTTACTAGGGGCATCAATGGCATTTAATTCTCATAAAACTTATGCAGCAGGCTGGAGAGCCTTCTGTCAGTTTCGCCAACAATGTATATGATACCTTCATCACCAGCATCGGCAGATGAAATTCGTCGCTTTGTCCCATGGTTGCCTTTACAGAACGTAGCCTCGTCAACTATTGCAACATATGTTTCAGGGGTTCGCGTTTCTATCATAAGGTTTATGTTGGGTGGGATCCCATGAAAGATTTTTTGGTGACCAAGTTGATTGAAGGCAGTTGTCGTGTTCACCCATCCAAAGATATTAGGGAGACAATATCATTGCCAACCCTAGCGCGTCTGATTGAAGCGCTACCTGAGATTTGTACCTCGCAATTTGAAGTTAGGTTATTTCGGGCAATTTTTCTGTCTGCCTTTTTCGGATTCATACGGGTAGGCGAATTCGCTGCTCACTCAAAAAACCATGTTCAGGAGTCCGTATTCACTGCCGCAGACGTGAAATTCTGGGATCAAGGTACTCCGTCACATTCACGTTCAGATGCGCAAAGAATAATCAACGCGGTCCTCCCCAATCGGTAAGGCTAGTACAATCACACGACCCACATGTCTGTCCAGTTCGAGCACTGCTTGACTATGCAGCAGTGCGTCCCCACACAGCTTACTCATTTTTCTGTCATTTCGAAGAGCGGCCGGTCACCCAAATCCAGTTTAATACGGTTTTGAAGAAAGCGGCACATTTTGTAGGGTTAGACGGGCATCATAAACGGGACATTCTTTTCGGATAGAGGCGGCATCTTGGGCAGCTCAACAAGGGACTCCTTACTCCGAAATTCAAGAGATGGGAAGGTGGCGCTCAAGTGCTTATTTGTCATACGTTCGCCCCATTCCTCAGTGGAACGTTCGTTAAACAAGTAAACAATGCGCAACCAACCAACCCAACCAACCCCCCCCCCAAAAAAAAAAGGAAATAATAATAATAATAATATTAATAATAATAATAAACAAATAAATAAATAAATAAAATAAATAAATAAATAAATAAATAAATAAATAAATAAATAAATAAATAAATAAATAAATAAATAAATAAATAAATAAATAAATAAATAAATAAATAAATAAATAAATAAATAAATAAATAAATAAATAAATAAATAAATAAACCTTCAGTCAATCAATCAATCAATAAATCAATCCATGGTAATGATACTATTAGTTTAAACAACAGGCAAGGTTATTTTGTTAGTTTTGTTCGTTTTTGGCCTCTGTCTCATTTTATTTCTTTCGCCAGGTGCCGTATGGATCTTGGGCGATTCAATTGTTCGCAGAGCAGAACAACCATTGGGCCTCGGCGTCAATGTCCTATGGCAAGGCAAGGGTGGAGCCGGGGTTGGGGATATCCACGTCATGGTGGAAAATTTGCTAAAAAAAGAAATGGCGCCAGCCATTATTCTTTTACACATTGGCACTAATTATTTGATCAGGATAGATGAGTATGACCTGCGCCAAAAGGTTGTGGTTCTGCTCCGCAACCTAGCCCATCAGTTTCCGGAGTCCGTCTTAATTTGGTCGGATATTTTGCCGCGCGTGTTTTTACAAAGGAGCACGGTCTCAGTCGGCGATCGAAAGAAAACGGCGAACCATTAACCGCTGGGCTAGGTCGCAGTGTTCTCAATTAGAACACGCACACTGCGTGAACCATCTACAGTTTGTTTGGTCGATGCAGTCGTTATTTCTGCGGGATGGGGTACATTTGTCCCTGTACGGGAACGAGCTGTTTGTGCACACTCTAAGACAGGCTATTCTGTACAACCTGTAAAAATTTGGTGTGTACAATATTCATTGAGGGTGGACACAACTAGTATTTAATCAGATCATACCAAAAAAAAAAAAAAAAAGGGGGGGGGGGATGTCGAGCTTTCTGCTCGGTGGGCGCGCTTGTCACGCATTTGGCGGTCTTTTCACCGGGTCAGGCAGCCTTTCCAACTCTTTTTGGCATTATAATTTGTACTAGAGTAACCTTCCTGTTTTAAAATGATCATTCTCATTACACACTTGACATAGCGCTCACAAGTTTCAGGAGGCTATGATCAAGCCGAGTTGACCGAATGTTACATCGGTTGAAACACTGTACTTTTGTTCTTATTACATGTCCATGTACATGCATTGTAACGCTAGGTCTGGCTACCTACACATGTAGCAGCTGTTAGGTCTGGGAACCTAGCAGGGGTGGGGTCTGAGTACCCATACTGGGGGTGTGGTATGCCCGTCAAGTTGTTCACTGTGTCTGGTTTGCCCGTTTACTTGGTATGCAGCACAAAACTTTGTGACTAAATAAACACAGCTGTGGCAGAAATTCATACTATAGTTCTTTATTGGTTTAATTCATTGTCGTTTGAGTTTAAGTACATGTGTGTATAGTCTTCTGTAGTTATGCAGTAATCACGCATGCTTTTATTTTATTTCATTGTGCTGTATTGCATTTGTAATGTATTATATTTGTACATGTGTATAGTCATTTGTAGTGTATGCAGGGCCCCAATGGAAACCAGTTTTAAACTGTTTGGGCATACCCTGGGTAAAGAAATGTAATGTAAAAAATAAATAAATAAATACATTTTGGGGTAATAGTTTTGGCAAATCCTGAAGACATTAAACAGTTCCAGTTACATGAGATGACACTGGAAAAACCACACATCCCCAACCGTTAAGAAATTGGGTTAGCAATGGAGCCAGACCAAATACGGATACCCTGATCCCTGGTTTCCCAAACACTCACCCTTGAAGTGGGTGCTGGAGGCGGAGGTTAGCAACCAAGTTCCTTGGTTCTCAGCTACCATGATGGCACTCATCAAAACAGCTGGAGTGAGACTAAGGGAGTCTCGACGACGACCTTGATATTCCTTTCCATAAACATGGGGGAAAAAGAAAAGAAAATAAGAGCAAAAACTCAAGAACTTGCACTAGCGTACTTGCGTACTAGACAAGTGGACCAATCAGACTACTGGGAAGGTGGCATATTGCATAGCAACCAATAAGACTTGAGAAGCTTTAAGGGTATTGCCCGTCTCATACAGCCAGCAAGCTTGTCTACTTTTTCTCATAAACTCTCAGACAGCACTATACAGTGCTTGTGAACTGAGGTCAACGAAGGGGAAAATCTACAATTTATATTGACAATATTTTTTAACTTACAAGTACGTTGCCATGGAAGTAGATAGTGTGAATGTCAGCCTCGGTGCCAAATGCTGTAACGTGCCAATCAACCTTGTCCCCAACGCAGACTTGGAGACCGGGCAGGTTGCCGTAGAGATAACCATTGACGCTATCCATTTGGTTGCTGCGGACAAAGTCGTCGCTTTCTGAAAGAGAAGAGTAAATTTTGTCATTCTTTTTCTCTTCTGGGGGGGGGGGGGAGGCTAGATACAAAAAGGGCACTGAATTATAACCCAAGATATCCTTGGTACTGTTCGTTTATGTGCTATTTTCTTCATACAGGGTGTCAACATCAATCTCTTCTTCAGGGCTCTGTTCTAGTACACAGAAAATCCTGTCAACTATAAAATAGTTAATACACACAGAACTACAAAACACAACTTAGCTATACACAAGAAATATATTTGAAATTAAATAACACTGCTGTGTAATGTTCAATTCAATAGATTTTCTTTATTTCAATAACATATATTTCCATCAAAAGCAAGTAAAAGCATCAAGAGAACAACAAAAGGCATGATTAAAAAAGTCGAAGCTTATAGGGGCATGCCTATACTTAAATGCAAAACTGTCAAAAAACAATTTCAAAGAATTGAAAGAAAAATAGACAAACCAATAGACAAGTACAAATGAAATGCAAACAATAACCAAGGACTGTAAATAAGTCTACTTAATAGTCACACAGTCCTTGATAATACTCTCAAAAGGAGAAATACGAAAAAAAACCATTTGCTAAAAAGCATTGTGTTTAAATTAAAATCAAGTTTAATAATGCGTACATGTACAAATAAGTCTACTTATTAAATAAACAGTTTTGACATGTACTTGAAACATTCCAGCAATCACCAAACAAACATGGATGAGTCAGTAAATACATGTATTTACTGAATAAAGTATGTTGTAACATAATTAGGAAATTAGTGAAGCGTAGTAAAGTCAATCGCAAGTCGATCGCAAGTCAATCACAAGTCATATCACAAGTTATATCACAATATCACAAGTCACACCACAAGTCACATCATAAGTTACGTCATGTCACATGTCTGTCACAAGTCGTCACAAGTCACGTGGCATGTCACATCACAAATCACGTCACAAGTCATGTCACAAGTCATGTCACAAGTCACGTCACAAGTCATGTCACATGTCATGTCACACGTCATACCACAAGTCATTTCTCAAGTCATAACCTGTGGGTGCTGCAGCACCCCCAACTCCCGGGCAAAAAAATGTGTTCAAGCCAGCAGTGTTCTACTACGATGAAATTGCGCAGCTACGCTATAAATTTTGCTTGCTCTACTCCTCCCGTTTTGTTCGTTTTGAGCGTTGCCGCGGCTCAGCGCGGGGCTTCGACTGACATCTAGCACAAACACTGTAAAATATCCAGAGGAGGTATTTTCTAAATCTTCAGGCAGTGCAGAATCAATATTTCTCTCAAACTATCTTTAATCATGACACGTCTATGATATTGTGAACTTGTGCAATATTGTGGCACCAGTTGAGTTCTGCTATTATGGATATGCTTTGACCCAAAAGCAATAACCTTGGCCATAACAATGGTGGCAAAGTTGTTTATGCATGCTTGCCAGGAATTTTCATTTGATCTTTCAATGAAGGGTTTTTTTTCATTCAAAAGTTTCATTGATGTTGCTAGCATTCTGTACAACCTTAACAAATAGCACTCCCCAACCTTTTTCCAGTGCAGTTTCGGGAGAACTAGGGTTAACAAATACATGATAAGTTTACATGTTGTTTTGGGGGCGTTTTTGTTGTTGTTTACCTTGATCAAAATCTGTCCTGCCGATGTAAGTTTCAATGTTCTCACTGAATAAGTAGCTAAGGTTCTCATCCACAATGCTGAACATGATGAGAAATTCCTTGTCAACATCTGTTCGTCTGCCACTTTCATCCAGGATCCCTAGTACAAAACACAAGCACACTTCCAAAGATAAGCTTTTTTTCAATACCCCACCGAAATGAAATCAAGATGGGCACTAGAGGGAGAGCATGTACAGAGGAAATGTTTGACAGGGTCTTAGGAAATCTCAAGATTTCCTATCCTCAAGATCAATTTAAGATGGACGGTCTCATCAGGCTGCTCAACTAACCTTATTAAAGAAATTTTTACAGTTACATTTTGAGTAAAATTGATTGATAAGATCGATCAATGTGGCATACTTGAAATTCCTCCTTACTATAATGATTAGGGTAATAGTTAAGTTTGTCTTTTTAAATGTGAATCATCCCAAACACCTGCTGTACTGAAAGGGAATGGAATGGTTGGTCAAGAAATCAGATGGAATGGCAGACGAAGCTGACAATGGACAAACTGCACAGCTTATTCATTTTAATCAAGTCAGCAAACCATTTTTCAAAGACATATGGCTAAAGGGGGGGGGGGGTAGCCTGTTTAGCACCTGGTACAGACATAAGCACAATCCCATGACAATACAATAAAACAGAGCATCTAAATTGCGAGAGATTCCAGGGAGGCCGCTACACTATGACCCACTAGTTCGATGCTTGTTGCTAATTTGCTGTGGCCTCGTGGTCTGGAGCATTGAATTTGTGGTTTGCGGGTAATTCCGCGGGTTGTGGGTTCGAGTCCAGCCTGCGGCTACGGTGTGTGCACCCTTCGGCAAGGCACTTTGTCACGCATTGCTTCTCTCCACCCAGGAGTGAATGGGTACCTGTGAGGGAAGAGATGGTTATTGTGGTTGATTGTTAGCTGCTTTGTGCTTAAATGGCAGCATCGAGCTGTTTACTCCCCAGGGAGCTGAGATGGTCTTTGGAATGTTTCATTGGCCCAATGAGCAGGGTAATAATAAGCGCATTGTATCCTTTGGCAATTTGGCGCTCTATAAGTCCAGTTATTATTATTATTATGAGTGCATACGTGTTCCATAAGAAGTCGTATCAATGCATAAGTTAATGATAGACCTGACCAACCATCTTTGCAGATCATCAGTGCACCAATCAGGCCAGTGTTGGTGCCATGAGGTGTAGAGATGTGTGAGTGGTAGGGCCAAGGTCGACATTTCTCATTCTGGTCGGCCGGACCAGCAGCTTCATTGGCAATCCATTTGAAGCGGTGTGTCTGGCCTGGTTGTATGTCCTCATCATTCTTGTCTTTGCCTGTTGTCCCGTCTGCGTACTTCGCACCTAAACAATCACAGGAAGGTTGAAAAATAACAATGCTTACTAAATCTGATTGACT
The DNA here is from genome assembly GCA_029964075.1 of Patiria pectinifera. Lineage (NCBI taxonomy): Eukaryota > Metazoa > Echinodermata > Asteroidea > Valvatida > Asterinidae > Patiria > Patiria pectinifera. The sequence goes on along the minus strand of CM057137.1, from coordinate 9,630,450 downwards.
TGGAAATGAAAAGAAAACACGGCCAGTTGTAGGGGGCAGGGTCAACAATCTCCAATGATAATAAGGTCAAGTATGAACAGCTTGAAACAAGGTTAATTAATTTCTTGCGTCTAAGGTCACCTGAGCTACTTTTGAGTTAAAAGTCTTTAACTTGCACATGATTTAATCAGAACATCAAACTGAGTAATGTATGCAAAGGAAGAGCTGATTGTGCTTTTTCTTAGGACACGTTTTTGTGAAAAACATGCTCAGCTGAAATGAATATTTTGTGGACCAAATACAAATCAGAAGTACATTAAGCAAGAGTCGTAGAATGACATCCAAGTTTTTTCATCCAGCTTAGGTCTAATGAATTTCACTGAAACAATTGTTGTGTAAATCTCCATTCCTATGAACTTATAAAAATATTGAGATTTGTTTCTAGTTTTGGACATCTAACACATCCCATGCTGTTCCTGAATTAAGGGACTGTTGGAGGGATATGTCACATAGCACATCTCTAAAGTTTAGTGAAAGGATTGCAAAATAAAGAATTGGGTCATGCTGTATCAATTTCCTGGGATACATCCTTCAGCATGACGAATTCCTTGATCATCAAATTGAATAAACAGAATAAAACAGTACATGAGCTTCCGTTGGGGTTTCCCCCATACTAATCTCAAACCACCATCCACCTTCCTGTAAGGGTGACTGTCGTTTCCATACTAATCTCAACCCAACATCCACCTTCCTGTAAGGGTGACTGCTCTATGTTCCGACACCCTATGTTCCGACAACCTAGATTGTGTTACTCCCGGTTAGGTTAGGGTTAGGGTTAGGAATAGGAATATGTGCAGTCGGAACATAGGGGTGTCGGAACATAGAGGTGTAACCCTTTAAGACCTTCAGACAATCATGTATTTGTTTACATGTAGGTATCATTTCGCCGTTTTGTTGCAGAGAGAAGGATTGAATTGGGAGGGGTGGGGATTGCACTTTTCCCCTCCATCCTAAATTTTTTCAGGGATAAAAGCTATTGAACAATTCTCCCTCTGACTTTTGTCTGAGTACATGCACATGGCAAAATCATCAATCCCTCCCCCTCCGATCGAAACATTAACTTGTCAGTAACTTACATTTAACAGAAATGTAAACATCACTAGCATGAATATCTATAGGGTGGGGCAGACATAGTCCGAAAATTTGGGACTCTCAATACTGTGTATGAGAGTCCCAAAACTTAAGGTATTGAAAACATGCAAAACAAGAAAATAGACTGGCACTTAAAACAACCAGTCCAACACAGCTTCAGTATTGCATCAATCAACCATGCCAACAGAATTTTAGAAACATGTGGCATGAAGCGGGAACTAGTCTCAATTTACTGCACATTTCTCCATTGTCAAGCCACCAGACTATTGACACTGAATGAAGAGGTCAGTCTTTTCAAATAGTTGGACCATGGTTGGACATGTACCAGTCTAGTATTTAGCCCCATTTGAAATCACTTGACTTCCTCGCATGTGCAAAATATTGAAGAAAAGTTTCCTTTAAAAATTGAATTGAGTCTGCAAACTTGGTTGGTGAAATACTGAGGACCTTTTCTTTGCCCAGTGGAATTTTTGGAGGAAGTTTCTGGTAAACTGTGGGTAAAGTTGGCCTGATTTAGTTTTGCACGTTTCAGAGCACTCCAGAGCCCTGTCTGCCCCAGAAACTTCCTCCAAAAATTCCACTGGGCAAAGAAAAGGTCCTCGGTATTTCACCAACCAAGTTTGCAGATTCAATTCAACTTGTAAAGGAGACTTTTCTTCAATATTTTGCACATGAGAGGGAAGTCAAGTGATTTCAAAATGAGGTCTAAAGACTAGACTGGCACATGTCCAACCATATTTGAAAAGACTGACCTCTTCATTCATTGTCATTAGTCTGGTGGCTGACTGTCGGGAAATGTGTAGTAAATTAAGACTAGTTCCCGGTTCATGCCACGTTTCTTAAATTCTTTCGGCATGGTTGATTGATGCAGTACGAAGCTGTGTTGGACTGGTTGTTTTAGGTGCCAGTCTATTTTCTTGTGTTGCATGTTTTCAATTCTTTTAAGTTTTGGGACAGTATTGAGAGTCCCAACTTTTCGGACTAGGGGTGGGGCATATGAGCCACTACATGTAGCTAGGCATGTATCCTCTCTCCTGTTAGAATTTGGGGGTGGGGGGAGATCTTGACATTTACTGCAACTATTATTATGACAAAACCTTATGTCAACGAGTACCCCACTTAAAACAATGACACCAAAGTGACCCCTCCCTCCCCCTAGAATTTGAACTCTAATTGTTGCATCATTGATTACCATGACTAAAATCAATAGAGTGGGTAACCAATTCACCAAGTTTCACTGGTACCAACATACCCCCACGATACGAAACCTATCCACTTACCTTCGGAGTCCTTTTCATACTTCATGCCATGTGGATGCATGGTGTAAGGTCTGCTAGCCATATTCTTGAAGTGGACAAACATGGTGTCGCCCACCTCCGCGTAGAGTATCGGGCCCAGGAAACCAAGCCATTCCGGTTTGGCAATCTCCTCTGTGTAAGTAGCGTCTGTGTACTGCTTGTACACAGCCTTCTTGTATTTGCGTCCAATGCGGTGGGTTCCGTTAAGGAGAAAGTCTGCCTCATAACTACATCAAGACAAGTCAAACAATATGGAGGATAAACACAGAGAACGTCTGGAACGGGATGAGGCTGAATGTTCTAGTTTCAGATTTACTTTGTTGGTGGTGTCCTAACCAAAGTGCGTTTTTCCCGAATCTGCCGAATCATACCACTATTATTGGGGCAAAGAAACATTCACGTGCATGACTTAACGACCCGTGCATTACATGGTTAAGGATCAAATTTATACTTTAAAGGTTTCCACATCGTTGAGGTTTATTTTTCCAAATTAAGCTTATTGCTTTGAATAACGCCTCCACGCATCAACTAATGTCCGCACCTCCATGGGCATGGTCTTCTCTCGCTCCAAGTATGGGTTCCTTTCTCCATGGTATACTGCCGAGTTCTCCCCCCCCCCCAAAAAATCCCTACCCCCACCCAAGACAAAAATCCTGGCGAAACCCAGGAGCATTTACCCTATCATAATTACAGCAAGCAATTGGGATCTCGATGTTTGTCGACAATGGGAACAAAAAGAAAATTGATTCTTCGTACCCATGGGTATAGGCCTATTATTTAGGATTAACGTATAGCCAACTCGATCAGTAAATCAAAATCTACATATAGTTTTGGATGTTACTCGAGGAAAATAAAAGCATTTGTGATCTGGTAACGTCGAGCGATAAATTCATGGAGTGCGCAACGGGCGTGGTCATCTGAACATTTTCTTCGCCAGGAAAAATCAACACGATCGTGACACAAAAGTAAATAGGTCGCGTTTTGACTTTAGCATATACAGTGAACTTTGTATCTATCGTAATGATTGAAGTTGCGTTCCCCAATGCTCTTCAAATTCGATTTTTTATTTTTCTCCAAACCGGCTAACTTTCTAAACGTTAGGTCTAACGTTATGCATTCGAAACAAAATAAGCTAATTTTCTCTGTGAACACCGAAGTTGCAACCCTGGTGTCCCGGGACAACTGAGACTAAGACTTTACTGCTCATATACATGCAGCTATACATGTCCCATTTTTATAATTCTGTATAAAGTTACACAATGCCTATGGTGTCGGTTATCAAGTACTACGTACTTTGTACTTTTTCAGAACTCTATACGCAGAAATTCATTAACAAAAAAAATTAAAAATTACAAACACAAGAACATAGTGGCTGCACTATAAAGCTTTATTGTGCGAAATGGCCAATGTAGCCCCTCACATAAAACTCCAGAGTTATTTTCAGTCATTATGATGATATAAAGGAGTCTTTCGTAAAATGAGATGTCTTTTCAGGAGCATCAAGTTACATTCACCACATATTACCCCCTTTTCTTTGGCGATGAAAACAACTTCACGCTCACTAAACGAGGAACGCTAAAAGGGATAGGTTTTTAAAAGCCAATGATATAGTGCATCGCTTTACTTTTGATATGACAACCAATCCGGAATTTTTATTGGTGGGGGTGGAGTTGCGAGGGGGTGGGGGTTAACGAAATTGACGACAGACAAATTGAACCCCGCCAGATATCTCCCTTTTACCGACCGCCGCGGATTCGAAAAGTGTCGGACATTGATTCCCTCTCTTTCGTCATGATCAGTATCGTCTTGTGACTTGTTACGTTCCTTCACTCTTCAATAAATCCATTTTGAAAAGAATTTTTTTTTTTTTTTTTTTTTTTAGGGGGTGGACCTCGAGAATAATCTGACGGGGAGAGCAACTCTGAAATTAGGTCGGATCGGGTGAGCTATCGATGCATGAAATAAGGCCACAGCAATCAAATGAAGTCAGCGTCGTGCTCCACTGCTTGTGCGGCTGTTTCCTTTCATGCATGCACACTTCAATTGAAAATCTCCCCCTATTTCTGTCTGAATAAAATGAAGAAAAAGTATTTTATAAATCTGCCCAAGGCTTATACATGGATCAAGTGACGTGTCTGGGTCCATCCGGGACAAATATCACGTCTCTGCTAACCACAGAACACTTATGATCACCGTTTTTGTGCTTACACCGAAAGCCTGGAATCCTTAAAAACGGGATGTGCGTTTAGTATGTCTCTGTGTGTGTATGCATGCAGTGGGTGCGTCAGCCAAAAAGTTCCTTGCTTACCGTGCATGCTAGTCCAGCCGGACCGGTAAACAAGTTGTGCACACATTTAAAACACTCATCTTATGAATATAAACGTCCGTGCACAGTTTCACGCTTTTATGAAAAGTTGCACAATTCATCGATATTTTAGCACAACATATCCGTACTATTACAGACTTGTTCCTCCTTCACGCAGTGGAGAACGTTACAAAGAATCTAAATTGCTGCAGTCGTGAAGTTTATGGACCGGCCTTACGCCTACCGTTTCTGCGCTTACAGTCGGCTATATAATAAGCGCAGGCCTAATGCGGGGACCTACCCAAGGGTTTCCGAGAAAAAGGTGCCCCGCTACCCTGGACATTACCCCGGGAGGGACTGACCCGAGACTTCCGAAGGGGTTGCCCCGCAAGCCGGGGCGATACCCGGGGATTTCCAAAAAGCATGCCCCGCCGGCCGGGGCATTGCCCGGGGCTAATACCGGGACCTCTAAGCAGTTACTCCGGGACTTGCCTTTGGAAAATCGCTAGCATGTACATGAACGACATGCATCAGAATGCGTGGGGATATTGAGAAATCAGAAAATCATGAATTGTCTAAGGCATGAATTGAGTGAGTGTGAGTGGCCTTAGTTTCGGGCATTATGCCAGGCATCTTTTGCCAGGGAATATGCAGGGACTTCCACATTAGGCCCGGCGTACTACGGCCTGGACTGTGCGGGGACTTCCAACTACTTATGCCCAGTGGTCGGGGGCGGGAACTTACCCATGCATGGGTTCCAAGAAATCAGTGTCCCCGCCCCGTGGCACTTATACCCGCCTATACCAGGACCATCCGGACACGTAACGCACCCCGGATGCTGGCACGTAAAAAGACTAGCACGAGCGGCAAAGCCGCGAGGGCCTTTACTATCTCGTGGAACTAATCACTTATTCATATATTCACGTAATATTAATCAAGCAATATAAACCAATCATCTAACGGTGGTTTGCGGTTACCAGCAACAGCACGCGTGCGCGCCATGGCGCGCGTGCTGTCTGGCGCCAGACGACGGCTGATTTACGTTAGTAATTCTGCATTTTCATTGGTCAATTCACAACGGGTAATGCATTATGCATGTCTACCAAATCGGTAGACAAAATGTAAAGAAAAACATAAACGTTCTCCACGAGTTGGTAAAGGCCCTCGCGGCTACGCCGCTCGTGCTAGTCTTTTTACGTGTCAGCATCTGGAGTGCGTCACGTGTCTGGGTAAGCGCGTGGGACTTGACTAAAGGCTACGCTTGAATAGCACGCAAGAGGAAACTGCTTTCCAATAGGAATTCAATTCTTAATTGGAAAAACACTCGGTAGTAGCCGAATTGTACTTTTATTTGCTGCTCCTTTATGGATGTTTAGTCGCAATTAAAATTCTGAGAAAGATAGAACAAAAGATTTCTATATAAGTTGGTTTCTAAGCCACCTCATTGAGCAACACCGGATACGTATTCCTAATATCAAGTCTTGCAAAGAGGTTTCGCATTTGCATATTTAGTGCACCAAACTTTCTTCTCGGTAGGTGGTACATCCATGCATTATATTCCCTTTATAATTCAAGTTGTCCAGGCCGGGGCAGATCCAGGAATTTTTTGCAGGGGGTGGGTTTCATCAGCAAAACAATTCTGAAACGTAGACAGGTTTTTTTCTCCGGACACTTATCCTCCGAAAATCAAGGGGCTCGTACCATACTTTTAATGAGGGCGCTGTTCAAATCCGACGATAATTAACACTACATTACAGAATAGTGTACATATACCCCCTTACCAAGCTGGCTCTGTCCGTATTTTGTGCAGGCGGACATTATTAACATATTATTTTTTTGGGTGTCACAGCAGGGTGGGGGGGGGGGGGGACAGAGCAGGTTTTTTGTTTTTTTTACCCTCCCTCCCCCCCCCCGGGATCCGCGCCTACCTGTTGTCGAATACCTAGTCCCCGGTAAGTTTCTAGTCAAGTGCCACGTAGCCTTTAGTCAAGTCCCACGCGCTTACCCAGACACGAGACGCACTCCAGATGCTGACACGTAAAAAGAAAAGCACGAGCGGCGTAGCCGCGAGGGCCTTTACCATCTCGTGGAGAACGCTTATGTTTTTCTTTACAGATTTGGTAGACATGCATAATGCATTACCCGTTGTGAATTGACCAATGAAAATGCAGAATTACTAACGTAAATCAGCCGTCGTCTGGCGCCAGACAGCATGCGCGCCATGGCGCGCACGCGTGCTGTTGCTGGTAACCGCAAACCACCGTTAGATGATTGGTTCTTCTTCTTCCGTATGATTTGCTGACCACTATACAATGTCGTGCAGCTGATGTAGCCATGATTGGTTTATATGGCTTGATTTATATTACGTGAATAAATGAATAAGTGATTAGTTCCACGAGATAGTAAAGGCCCTCGCGGCTTTGCCGCTCGTGCTAGTCTTTTTAAGTGCCAGCATCCGGGGTGCGTTACGTGTCCGGATGGTCCGGGTATAGGCGCGTGGGACTTGACTTAAGGCTAATTCAAGTGCGGTATAGGCGTATGTGCCAAGTTTTCAAACAAAGTAAAGTCAAATCATCGTTCCAGAATCAAGCTCTTTGTGTTGCGGTTTGCGGTAACGGAAGGTAAATACAACAGCCGGACAGTGATGACCAAAACGGCTGCCTTGTACCATGGACAAATCCCAAGTTAAAGTATACCCCATCAATAAATCTCGATGGCCTTTTCAACCTCCAGACTTAAGCAATGCGACCTTTGCCCACGCTTCTTACTCATCGAGCGGAATGGTTCTTTCCCGCGTCCGTGATCGTGCCACGCATGCGCCCGGGATCGCATTACGCAAGTGAAAAATTAGGGGAAATCCCGTTATGTTCCCGAGTCCGACATTGTTTTCTACTAAAAGCATAATCTGTGCTCGGTCTTACAAATGTTTTTTTGTTCCTCACGAAGTTACAATATGTGTTTTATTTCAAAGAAAAAACAAACACATTTTTTTTGGCGATTTTGGGTGTCATGCAACCCTTTGGAAAAAAGGCTTTCGTTTTGCGTCGCTTTTGCGCCTGTAACGCACAAAATATTATTTAAAGAACAACATGCGCTGCATGCGATAACCAAATTATTGACAGGCCGCAAATAATTCGAAATTTGCGAATTATTAATGCAACTAAAACGAGAATATTTTGTTCGATGTTTTATTAAAAAGTGACTAACTTTTACGTTGCTACAAAAATGTAGCAATCGGAAAACAACTCTATTTTGGGGGGTGAAACTCGAAAAAATAAATACCCAATTAATTATCTTACCCAAATCGAGGAGCCTTGATCAGAGCGACTTTACTTGTATAGTCGGAAATAAGTCTTCTGAAACTTGTGTCTCCATATCCTATGCTTTCATAAACAGACCATGGAGGAAGTTAAGTCCTTCCTCCATGAACAGACTAACACATCCCGGCAAAATCTATCACGCGTTCATATTTCATTGTAATCGGCACATCATTAATTATCGGAACAATGTACGACCCAAGCCTTTGAAAAAAAAAATTACGGTACTATAATTATAAAGTGATATATATGATTGAATTTTGTGACTCGAGTACAACGTACGCCGGAAAGAGTATAACAATAAGACATCGGAAGCAAGAATCACGCGTAAACATTAAGTACAGTGACTACAGCAAGTCAGTCATTAAGAATCCAGTCAATCAATCGACTAAAACCGACTTCACTAACAGTAACAGCAGTGCAGGCGCCAACAGCAGAAGCCTAAGCTAAGCCGAACCGCAGCCGCAGATTCAGACACGGCCTGGGATTCTGGCTGTAAAGTTTGTAAGGGGATATAAACCACTGATCTCCTTACCTTCCCTCGTGGATGTCAGTGTTCTTGATGAGATTTCTCCCCGATGGAGCATAGTCCCACTCAATCTCCAAGGCAGCCACAAAGTATTCCCGTAACTGGTTGGTAACGAAGCCTCGTGCAGACACGACACCACCGTAGAGTCCCACCACCAGGCAAGCAGCCAAGGCCACGCGGGGCCAGACATGGACCAAACGGTGCATACTGCGTGCTAAAGCTCGGTACAAGTTCTCGGAAACTGGGCCAGCACTGCAATCTGGGCAGCAGGTTTGACTGGTAGTTTCGCACTTTACTAGCTCAGCACACGTTACACCAGCCAGTAAGAGAAGCTGTCTCAAAGCACAGTACCAATCTGCCACCAGGCGCGGCGCGAGCTCACTTTTATAATATTTATGAAGCTTGCTCAGTTTCCGGTGGGTACACAAAAGTGATTGTTGGTTATGAGACAATGGATGCCAGACGTATTCTGGTGCTGTGTGTGCCTTTCGAGACCTTTCGAGTTGCGTTCATGCATTATGCGCGTGACTCACCTGGGGTCAGAGTCGGGGTGACGAGCTGGTTGTTGCTGCCACATTAAAGACGTCGCACCCGTGATTTACCCGGAAATACCCACTCCATGGTAACATATAACATTTACGAAACTTGAGATCCGCCAATGTCAGTTTATCTGATAGCGGATTTTAATCTTTGGACTGTTTGTGAGAGATCGTCTGGATTATGACACAAAATACCCAGCTATTACTCGGTAACGAGTGCGCATTAGAGCAGAGCTGTCGGTGTCACTGGTAGTCCAAGGTTGGTTACGGACCGTTGGTGGGCTTTTAGTGTTTTGTCGCTGGTACAGTGTATAGGCCTAGTGTTTGTCAGACGATTTCATAATTCAGTGTTAGTAAAAAAAAACCTGCAATGTTGCAAAGGAGCCATCTTTTTGAAGTTTTGAAGTTTTGAACTTTTTAATTGGACTTACCGCTTGCCTTTTTAAACCTTTTTTTTCTGCAGTACCCGATTTAGGTTTTTGTCCACGAGGCAACAGAATTTTGCATATATGAGCGGAAACGGTACAATTATAGACAACGCAGGTTTAAAACTGACTGAACTTTAGTTCACGGTTTATTTTTATTTTTCACTTCTTTAAATACAAAGTTTTTTTCTGGGCTATACTAGTTACTGTGTCCTTCATTAATTGCAGCTCTGCCCTCTACTTGGCAACCCTGCAAGACAATGCATGTCTCAGCTCTATATCCTCATGGAAAGAACGGCTCTGGGGACGCATTTTGTGCTCCCGGAGTACGCAATTTTTTTAGACACCTCGCGGACAAAAACTTAAATCGGGTACCGCAGTAAAAAGGTTCACAAAAGACAAACGGTAAATGCAATTAACCTCATTTTTTTCACACAAGGATACACTGTTGGAACGTTGGGCAAAAGAATGCCCAACTTATTGCCCAACGTTGGTCTGGCGACCTATGTAGTTGTCGCTGCGATGTAGTAGTTGTTGCGCCCCAGCTATTTTTCGAGGACGCAGTGAGAGCGCATATAATATTGCAGACAGCGTGACAGGGCCTTTAGTAGTTGGGATCCAGCTGTACAATAATTGGGCAACTGTGAATCCAGTTTACGACCACTTGTTGGTAAATTCTCGTACATTTTTATAAATTGTTGGGCATAAATCCATTGCAAAAGCTCAGTTGTTGGGACTTGATTCAACCAAAATATGGGCATTTTTTTATCCAACAGTTAGTTAGCACAGACTTTAATAGTCACTTCCGAAAAAATGTTTATTTCGTTTTCCCTCTTTATTTATCAAATTAGGTTTTGCCCTTCACCGACGTTTGAACACTACACTGTATACCTCCCGAGTGAAAGTTGGAAAAAATCACTCGGGTGGGACTCGAACCCACGACCTCCTGCTTTCTAGTGCAGATGTCTTACCACTCGACCACCGAGCTAAGGGGATCGATTGGCCGGTTCGAATCTAGAAATCTCGAATCTCGAAAGCAGGAGGTCGTGGGTTCGAGTCCCACCCGAGTGATTTTTTCCAACTTTCACTCGGGAGGTAACACACTAGCTGAGTATACAGTGTTCAAACGTCGGTGAAGGGCAAAACCTAATTTGATTTATATCACCCCGACGCAAAATTCCATATTATAACTCTTTATTTATGAACACCAAACAAACACCGCAGCAAATCCTCAGTTCAAATATAAATACATAAAATAAAGATTCACAAATATCTCAATTTCCAATGAAAACACTCGTTGGCTAAACAAAAGCTAGAAGTGAGCTCACTTCTAACTACTTCATCAAACTGAAGAGCTCAAATCAAAATTGAGAGTCAAAGGTAAATAAAATGGAAACTGTTGTGAATGCACCAAGAGCTGCTTTACTTCTAATTAGCTCTCTCATGCCTGATGACGTCTACAAAACACATTTATTACCGCGCCTGTTTGAGTTTCAATTTTTTTCACTCTCAAATACATTATTTCTTTAAATTTACTTGCGGCAGAAGTTCTTTAAGCTTCTTACAAAAAAAAAAAAAAAAACCCAGCATTATCCTTTCATTAAATGTCTCATACTGGTCGGAACAAAGCTTCCAAATTTGCAATCAAAACATATTTTTCTCTACTATGATTCTGAGACTCTAGACAGCTTTTTTTTTTAAGCTATAGGGGAAGGAAACAGCTTGGTACTTGCAGGTGTGCTCTTTAGCAAACATCCAGGGCTTTTGAGGTGGATGGTCGTGGTATGGCCTGCTTCTTGTGATCCACTGCTCAGTGAACTTCGCTCCCAAATACCATGTAGGGTTCAAATTCTATTTCCCCACATTTTGCCACAGGCCGCCGATTTCCAATAACGCGATCTCAATCGGACCTATAATTTCTAGAATTATCGATGCTAGAAACCTGTCTATATGAGTAACAGTTGGTTTATTGTTCGTACTGCAGGTGTCATTACATACCTCAGAACAGGCATCACAGATGTAGTTTCAACTTAGAAAATGAACAACTCAATGAAAATGAGAGAGAACAATAGAGCATTACGTGAATCTCCCATTTGAGCTAGACCCGAGTTTGCCTATGACAAACTCGGGTCATACCTACCGATTTCAGATTCAGCAGCTTTCAACGCGATCTCTCTTATCTGATCAAGAGTTAACGAGCCGTGAACAGGTGGTGTATGGTGCCTCTGCCTGTGAGCTTACTGACAAAAAATATCTACCAAAGTCTACTAGGTTCTTGTTTATAATGTAAAGTATTTGGAAAAGTGTCAAAAGTTATTATGTGAGCAACTTTGAATCATAAAAATCGATCAAATATATCTCGAGATATCAAAAAAGAAACAGTCCGACTTCAGCCATGCTCTTCAAGGTTTCCGTTATTTGACACCACCAGCTCATGGTCACTGGCCCTGGGGAAGTGGGTGCCAGGGTAAGTGTTTATCTTATAATTACTTTACTGATAACAGCTGATAAGAGTCACAGTGAAATCGGTAGGTACAGTTCAGGGGTTTTGGCAAATGGGAGTTTCTCGTAATGAGAACGGTAAAAGAAAATTGTTGTCTAGCTGGCCGTGGCGAACGAACTGAAAACAACTAGTTGCCACGCGTAACATTTGAAACTGATTAAGAACGCGTAAGTGCGCGCACTACGCAAACCAGAAGCGCGCAGAAGACTGGACTCAACATTCCAGCCCCTTAATTGTTATGTAACGAACATACAATTACCTCAAATCATGAAAACTATAAAAGACTCAGGCACTAATTTAAACGCACTTTAAAAATAGAACTAGTTGCAGCAATCGTTTCTGCTTTAAAGAGAAACCTGTAGAATACTAGATGCTTGTCAACCGAAGCACTGAATACAGAGTGCACACAGGTGTAACTCCAGCAAATGGTGTCTATTTATGCATCCCTGTAACAATAAGAATAAAGACTCATCAAACAAGTTTATAAGTTATCATAACAACAGTCTTTACATGCTTCACAAGAAAAGCTTTAAGAAAGTGAGATTTCATCAAAACAAAAAGGACACATCTAACAACTTGGAAAAAGGCAAACACTTGTACTAAGTAGAACAATGACTTTTCAACAAGTAGAGTATAACTGTACAGCGTATGCTGAACATTCTTAAAATTACTTTAAAAGACATAACATTCACGGAGACTTCCATTAGGATGAGTACAATTCGTCGAATGTCCGGAATCGTCTTGCGATGATTTCAAGTAGAATTTGGCTTCAGAACCTGCAGCTCCATCAGCGAAGACTAAATCTCACTGCATCGAACTGACAGGTGTTCCAGGTGAAATGGTGGCTGTAGAACATTGAAGGTCTCCCTTGTGAAGATCCACTGTCTGGTTGGTATCCTTAAGCAACAGCTTGAAAGGACCCTTAAAGTCAGTCTTGCTTTTAATCTGACTTGGGTTCCCAGCAACCCATCCCAACTCTAGGGTAAACCCTGCAGTCAGGTGTCCCAGTTTCGACGCCGGGGACTCGTCTCTTCAACGTGTCTTTAACTGTTGTGCATTACACAATGGCTCATTGTGATCCTTCAGAACTGAAGTTTCTTGCTCAAGGAGAAGGCAAAGCTTCGTGACCGGTCTCACCAGAAGAGCCGTTCTTGTTTTTACCTCAGCACTCCTGATCAATCCATTCTTGTCAGGATAGGTTTTTTCCACTATTCCAAGGGGCCACGAACTGCGCGGTGCTTGATTGTCAGCAACTAACACCACATCACCAGGGTGTAGGTTCCTCTGAGGGTACAACCATTTTTGACGCTGTTGAAGATCCATCAGGTATTCTCTAGACCATCGCTTCCAGAACAGATCTGCCAAATACTGCATTTGGGGCCATCGCCTCTTCGCATACTGATCTTTCTCTGAGAAAACACCAGGTGGTGCGACGTATAGACTGCTCGGTCTCAGCAAGAGCAAATCATTGGGAGTGATGGCGTTCAAATCCTTAGGATCATCAGACGCATGGGTTAACGGTCTACTGTTAATTGTGTACTCAACTTCACACATCAAGGTCCTGAGCTGTTCCTCATCTCTACACACTCTCATATGCTGCTCATTCAACATGGCTTGTAGTATCTTCCGAATGGTACGGATTTGGCGTTCCCAGATGCCGCCAAAGTGTGAAGCTGCTGGCGGGTTGAACTTCCAGGTGATACCACGATCAGTTGCGAATTTCTCGAGAGTTTCATGATTCCACTCGCTCATCGCCTTTTTCAACTCTGCATGAGCACCCACGAGGTTGGTACCATTGTCGGAAATCAACTCTTTTATATTTCCTCTTCTGGCAATGAAGCGTCTCACTGCATTTATGTACGAGCTTGTGTCTAGGCTCTCTGCAATCTCAATGTGAACTGCTCGGCTGGTCGAGCAGGTAAATACTACTCCATACCGCTTCTTTATGTTGCGGCCCTGCTTGATATTGAAGGGGCCAAAGTAATCTATTCCGGTGCTAGTGAAGGCTGGCTTCTCAAATAGCAGCCTGTTAGCGGGTAAGTTTGCCATCTTCTGCTGACCCAATTTAGCTTGGACTTTCTTGCAAATCACGCACCTCTTCAACACACTCTTCAAAACCACTCCTGCCTTCAAAATCCAATATCTCCGGCGCAGCTCTGCAAGTACATGATTTCTGCCTTGGTGGTGAATCTTTTGGTGTGTATGTTGCATAATCAGGTCTGTCACGTGGCACCTTTGTGGCAGGATTATCTGATGCTTGGCTTCCTCTGGGAGTTGAGCGGCTTGTAACCTACCGCCGACCCTCATCAAGCTCTTGTGCATCACTGGGTCTAACTGGTCTAACAGCTTATCCACTTTCTGCTGTTTTGGAGATTCCCTTGTGAGATCTTGAGGGCCATCATTCATTTCTTGAAGCCTCTTTATCTGGTGAGGAAATGCCTCATGTTGAACCCATCTCAAGATACTCACTTCAGCTTCTTCTATTTCTTCCACTGTGAGGTTGTTCACAGCGTCATGTTTGAATTCTTCTTTGCTTCTCTTTCTCAGGATTCTCTTTAACCGTAGCCACCATGCTGCGGCTCTCCTCAGACGATTCCAATCTGAGTAGTATTCTATCAGCTTCTTAACTGCATTTAACCGACTCAGCAGATTTTCAATCGGAACTGCCGCCATGACACGCTTTATTCTGGGTCTCGATCTACTTCTGGCTCCTCGGTCACGCAAGTTGAAGGCCAATCTGCTTCTGCATGCCAGAGAAACTCTGATCCTCGGAACCATCTCCTATTGGCAATGAACTTGTCGATGGGAAAGTCCCCTTGAACAGTCGTCTGCTGGATTCTGTTCTGATCTCACATACTTCCACTGACATGGATGAGAACTGTCCCTTATCACTGTAAGTCGATTAGCCACGAAAGACTTGAACCTTGTCGTCTCATTGCAGATATACTTGAGGACGGTCATACTGTCTGTCCAGAAGAAAGTCTGGTCAACAGGGATCTCCAGCTCTCTAACTATCGAGTTGTGTACTCTCACTGCTACAGTGGCTGCTGTAAGTTCAAGTCTGGGTATGGATTGCTGCTTCAACGGGGTCACTCTTGATTTGGATGTAACAAAGGAGCAATGAACATCTCCATATCTGTTCTGTAGTCTCAGGTAGCTGACGACGCCATACCCTTTCTCACTGGCATCGGCAAAGTGATGGATCTGCACACTAACAGGATCCTGAAAGCCTTCAGGCTTGAAGCATCTATCTACTGAGATGCATTCTAGTTTGGGTAGGTCCATCAGCCAAAGGTTCCATTTGTGCAGGTGTTCTTGAGGAATCTTCTCATCCCAGTTCAACTTCAATCTGCATAGATCCTGAAGCAGCAACTTGGCAGGCATAATGGCAGCACTGACCATTCCCAACGGATCATAGACTGAACTCACAATGGATAGTATACCACGACGTGTGGGTTCACGATCTTTCACATTGATCTCGAAGCCGAAGGTGTCGCTCTCCATACACCACAAGACTCCAAGAGTTTTTTTCTGGTGGAAGAACATCTTGATCAATCTGCAGGCCTTTTACCTCCTTAGACCATTCTTCCCTAGGAATCGACTGTAAGACTTCTCGCTGATTGCTGACCCACTTGGTGAGTCTGAATCCACCCTCAGCTAACAGGTCTGTCACTTCCCTCGAGATGACCTTGGCCTCTTCTTTATCTGGTACTGACTTGCAAAAGTCATCGACGTAGAAATTCTTCCTGACAGCATTCGTAACTTTCGAAGACTGGACTCAACATACCATCTTCACGCTGTCAGCAACTGTCTGTCATTATCTGTATAGATGAGAAGGTGTAAAAAAAAAAAAAGTCTGTCCAGCTGTTTAGCATAATTATGTGGATATTGTGGATAATTTTATTGAAGGTAGAAAAAGCCTCCAACAATGCTTGGAGAATTTAGGAGCGTACCCCAATCCTTGGATATAATAGGAGTATATCGTGCCCAATCTGGCCCGGCCCTCGGGCAGAACAGGAGCACGTAACCCAACCTTTGGGGAGAATAGAAGCAAGGAGTTGGGGAGATAACGGCATGTGTATACCAAACCTTTTGGAATAAAAGAATCACGTACCCAATTTCTGAGGAGAATGGGAGCATAACACCCAATTATTGGATGGAATAGAATCGTACACATGTTCCCAAACTTTGGGAAGCTAGGAGAGGCTTACCCAACCTTGCTAGTGAAATGAGTCATGAATCAGGAATAAGACATTGGGACACTCGCATTATAATGCAATTGTTGGGTTAACAGTACGATATGGATAACGTTAAACCTAGCATATCACTGCGAAAATGCACAGAAACCGTGTGCTATTCGGAGCAACACTGTGCTGTGCTTTGAGACAGGCACACATATTCCTGTATCATGAATTCTCTCTTTATATAAATATAAGAATCCGTACTTTTAAATTTCGAGACATGTACAATTCTTACCTATGAAAACGGCAATAAGGCGTTAACACCACATTTACTAAACAGTTCAGTCGTAAATGTGGATCTTTGCTAAACGTAAAACGCATGCGCATTGAGTCTCATTACTTATCGCAGATATTTTATTTACGATTATAGATCTTTTTGTAACTTCAGTCAAAAGGAGCCCGAATAATAATACATTGATGACATCGTGAATTGTAAATAAAATAAACATAAATATATATATATATATAAAAAAATTAATTACAGAAACAGTCCGGGTTTTTTTTTCAAAAGAAATTTTTTTTTGTTTGTGTTAAAATATTGACTGACTAAACATCTACGTGCTCCTCATTAATAGCGACGTAGGGGTTTTTTTTTTTGGTGTTTCTTTTTTTAATTATTATAATTTTTGAAGCAATCCTCTACATTCTTTAGACCAGAATACGTATGTTATTTGGCAATATGCATGTATACGATCTACGTAGCCTACACCCGTCGGGGTTTTTGTTTTTGGTAATAATCTTGATTTTATGATCTTAATGTTTAAGATCGTCTTGACAGCGACGCGTGTATCTCAAGAGCAAACGGAAAAATACATAGTTACTAACAAATAGGCATATTTGCTTGTTTCAATATCAATTAAGAAAAAGAAAAAAAAGAAGAAAAAACACCTATAGTGGAAAAAAATCCAACTTCTTACTTGTTCAACAAATATTAATACTTCTCACTCGATAGAATATAATTCTTGATAACCTGATTGACAGATGATGGGTACAATTGCTCGAAATGAATTTAAGGACCATTTGGAATGAAATACACTTACTTGTCAAAATGAATAATAAAACGCACGAATCAAATTACTGTTAGTATTATTTTTTTGGAAAATCTTATACTGATTCAAGACCCCTTGAAACGAAACTGATCAAACCAGTACAATATTAAATTAAAGACTCGTTTTGATTGTACATGAATTTGTCGGGAAAAACCGCTATAGTGATTTTAATGCATCCTTTTGCTTTCATTATTTATTATTCCAATTATGATCCTTTTTATGTGATTGCTTGTGATTGTTTTCTTCTTTTTTCTCACCAGAGTCACTTAACATGTGTTCTGCGTCCAATCGATGCAGTCGTTGTCGAAGGCCACCTAATGAATATGGAAATTAACGAGTGATGGTGCGTTCATACTGAATTTCAATAATCTAGAAAAAAAACACATCGTCTATTTCCCACTCATCATCCATAATAATAATTATGACGATCATGAAAACTGAGTTGATTAGGCCTAATTGTCACAAAGTTGTTAAGAACAATGTGGCCTTATCCAAACAAGAAAGAAAGAAAAAAAGAACTGGTCACAAAAGTTATGTACTGACTCCACTGTGTAATTGCATGTACAGGGTGTCCTGAAAATAGTGGTGCATGTAAACCCCGCCATTTTCTCCAATTTACAACCGGAATTTACTGCAAATGTTTACACGATCTTCAAGGTTACAGATTTAGCTTAATAATACCGTTTGTTTAATTAAGAATGAAACATCATATATGAACGACCAATATAAACTAATCTTATCTTGACAATGCGACACATCTTAATTCTAATCATGGCCATGTAATATACAAAAAAAAAAATAATCCAACGTGAACGCAAACCATTTTTAAAAAAATGTAATTTCGTTAACAATATAAATTTCCTAAAAAAAATAAAAAAAATAAATAAATAAATAAATAAAATTCAATCAAACATTATTTTCAAGGTAGCGTTCTTTTATTAGCATAACAATGAATATGCTGCGCTATTTTTTAGATTTAGTAAAAAAAGAGAGATTTTCGTCATCTGGAAGGTATATAAGGTGAGGATTGTCGTCACGAGGATCAGTTTGAATGTGGACATTGACATCGTCACGTCGCTCTTGAGTCCGAGTAAGTGTCCTATAATTGTTATGTATTCGATAATACATGCACATTTACATTTGTACATAAATGGTGTAATTTCTTACAATAACGATTTTTGTTTTTCTTATAAAACCCAGATACCCTCAAGTTTCAATATGAGCCACCAGGGAGTCATGAAATCCTATCCGACAAGCACCCCTCCCAGTCAGCAGTTCCTTCGATGCTTGCAGGAGGAGTGGGACATCGATCAAGATGAAGATCAGCTTATGGGAAGTACAAAACAACCATCTGGAAAACAAATATCACTACATTGTATACATGTATTATACTATACTTTACAAACCAACTTGTTGGGATACAGTTTTTCTTTCTTAATTAGTAATCCATAAAAAACAAAATGTCTATGTATTGATCGCATTTTATGTTAATATATGTAAGTGAATATTTGTATTAACGATCCTGTTTCTGTTTTTCTCTGCAGATTGTTGACGTTCTTCCCGAGCCGTCAGCCGCGGTAAGCAGCAAGGATTACAAGATGGGCGAGAACAAAACGAAAAGGCAGTCAAAGCGACGATACCCATGCAGGACGTGTGGAAAGGTCTTCCGTCAATTGACCAACCTCATCCGACACCGCAAGCTTCACGAGATCGGTCCGAATGTCAACAAGAAGGCCGTGACCTATCTGGTTTGCAGCAAAGTATTCTCTCGTCCCGACAACTTAAAACGGCATCGCAAGAACCACACCGCAGATCAGCTGCCGTCCACCACACGTCAAATATCGCATCAAGGCAATGGAGAGTCGCCACGTGCTGAAGCTGGAAGTAACTGTACGCCTCCCCAAAGCTCAATCGTTAAGATGTCAACCTGTCCAGCATGCGGAGGTGTTTTCCAGAGGGTGAACCAAATGTTGCGTCATCTACAAAACGACCACGGTGGAGTGTCGGCATCTTACTACACCGTTCGAGCCAAACCATGAACCCTATAAATCCATCGCTGAGAAGAAGGAGCAAGAGCCTGATATGATGGAGGCTGTTCCCAATGTCCTTACTTCAACATCACCGACTGGCGTACCACTACCGTCACCACAGGCACCACAGACACCACAGGGGCACATCTGCCCGCGGTGTGACAAGTCTTTCAGTCGACATGACAGCCTGAGGAGACCATCAAACGTACCACGAAAGCGGTGCAACTCCACCGTCAATACACGAAGAACCGTTATCACATCAGATTTCCCGTCCTGAGTCACCTGAAACTGTTCCCGAGGATCCCCGCGAGTTTCCAGCTGATGATCACGGCGAAGAAAACTTGCAAGAGGCTGATGATATTCTCAAAGCTCTCCGTCGACACTGGTTGCCCATTCGCACGCATTACACAACCGGCCGTCGCATTCAAGATGTATACAACTTTCGACTGGCTGGAAACTCGACCATGGACGTTGATTTCGCTTTGAGAATGATATTTCAGCGCCTTCGATGCCGAGTAAAGATCAACTTATCGTTTGGGTTTATCCTACGTCATTCAGAGACGGGTCAGCTACGGTACTTTCACGCCAGTCAAAACAATGCAAAGCTGTTCTCTACCCCGAAGACTGTTGCTACGGAGCAAGACATGGATCGTGTAAGGGAGAGAGTCCGAGAGACTGACATCTTACAGTACGGCATTCTGCGTCGACCCGACACAAAGTGGACCGTTGCAGCAACCACCAACGTGACGGTCTACGTCAACAAAATGCCGCAGTTTCCGATCGGCTCACCCGTAGAGAAACTTCCGCACTACGTCGCTAACAATCGGGGTCTGACAAACTTGCTCCGAAACACAAACTCCGGAAAGACACTTGATGACAATTTTTGTTTCTTTCGTTGCCTGGCCGTGCATAGGGGAACCATTTCACACTCGACTGAAAAAGCAGTACATCATCTGGTCGAAACATACCGCCAGGCTGCGGGTAAAGATCGGGTAGACGGAATAACGCTGGATGAGCTGGCCATTGCCGAGGTGGTGTTCAAGGTGAATGTGCAGGTGTACATGCTGCTGTCGGCAGAGATCGATGACGATGATGATGACGAGAACGAGGTTGATAAGATGACAGGGGATGAACAATGTCCGAACAAATCCCCGATCCAAGTGGAAATGATCAGGCGTTCTCACCGCCGCTATCCCGATACTCTGTATCTTAACCTGTGGGGAAATCATTTCTACCACATTTCTGATCTCAGTAAGTACAGCCGATCCTACGCATGCTCCAAGTGCAACACCGTGTTTACCAGATCGTGGAATCTTATGACCCATAAGATCACGTGTGACGTCAACGTTAAACACAAGTTTAGTGGGGGTTCTTACCAACTGCCTTTAACAATCTTCGACAAGTTATCCGAGATCGGCATAGATGTAGAGGAGGACATGAAATATTACCCCTACAGGGCTACCTTTGATTACGAATGCTACTTCCAGTCCGTATCTCCCTCAATGCGCCAGCGAGACGGAAAACTGCGATGGGAAGCACGCCACTAGTTACTCAGTTGCAGCATAGCCAGTAATATTCCGGACTACAAGGCACCACGGTGTTTTGTCAGTAACGGCAACCCGCGTGAACTGGTATCAGACATGGTCGACTACCTACATATCATCAGTCTAGCTGCGTACGACACACTTCTGGAGAAATATGAAGTCATTTTTGAGAGGTTGGATGAGATGATTGAGGACAAGAAAAGCGAGTCAATGCCGCTGAGCAAACTGCACAAGCACATCAACAAACTCAGGGAGCAGTTAGACGAATATCTTCAAGATTTACCGGTGCTGGGTTTTAACTCTGGAAAGTACGATACCAACGTCATCAAGCGTTATCTGTACCCGGTATACTTCAAGAAACAGATCCTCTAAAATTGATTATCAAAAGAACCAGCACGTACATGGCCCTCAAAACCGAGAGGTTGAAGTTTCTCGATATCACAAATTATCTTGCTCCCAGATACAGCTGCGCGAAATTTTTGAAGGCGTACGACTGCCCCCTGACCAAAGGATTTTTTTACCGTACGAGTGGGTAGATGATCTGGACAAACTTGAAGTCGGGTCACTTCCAGAGGTGGCAGCAAGTCATTGTTTGCAAGTCCAAGTCAAGTCACAAGTCATTAGGTCCAGTCACAAGTCAAGTCACAAGTCACTAGGTCCAGTCACAAGTCAAGTCACAAGTCATTTGGTCTAAAAACAAGTTAAGTCACAAGTATCTTTGTCAAAGAACACGTCAAGTTGCAAATTATTTTGTCCAGCTGTAATAAGCTAAAAGAATTAACCTGGCGTGAACTTACGAGTTATTTTGAACATGCCTCCTTAATTCCCCTTTTTCAATGTGTTGCAATTACTATTCTTGTAGTTTATCACATAGGCCTATCTGTCGGATATTAGCCCTTTGTATACTTTAATAAATTTACTTTACATTGTAGAAATAAATGTTGAGATGACCGTGAAAAAAAGACTTCCTCACTCGATTACACGTAGTATACTAACACTTTTATAAGATGGAATTTTTGCGTCGGGGTGATATAAATCAGGTTTTGCCCTTCACCGACGTTTAAACACTGTATACTCAGTGTGTTACCTCCCGAGTGATAGTTGGAAAAAATTACTCGGGTGGGACTCGAACCCACGACCTCCTGCTTTCTAGTTTCATGAAAGGTTCCTTTCAAAGTTTGTTCAACCAATACATTAAGCAAGAGACAATTGTTTATTGAAAACTGTAGTTTGTTGTGACAGTCTTATTGAACACTTTTTAAACGAGTGGGAACTATTTATTTTACTGGATCCAGTCACTGAGGTCTATTTTCTGGAATGAAAAAGCTAATTAAAAGTATAATAGCTTAATTAAAGTGTATTGGGTCGCTCGAGTAGCGTCTGACTTGGGTTGGTAACAAGTCATTTTTTGCAATCCCAAGTCAAGTCACAAGTCATTGTTTGCAAGTCCAAGTCAAGTCACAAGTCAAAGCTGGTATTTACAAGTCAAGTCACAAGTCATAAAAATAGCGACTCGAGTCCGACTCGAGTCCAAGTCACATGACTCGAGTCAGCAACTCTGGTCACTTCCACCTCATCAGGCCTTATACAGCAAGCTGAAGGGATGCAACATATCCGAGGAGGAATACCAGTACTGCAGAGCGTGTGGAAGGAGCACGGTATGACCACAGTACGGGATTTTCTCGTTTGGTAAAACAACCTGGACGTGGTTCCCTTTCTCGATGCGGTAGACAAGATGTTTGCATTCTACAGAGAGCGGCAGATGGACATGTTTAAATGCGCCATCTCGGTCCCGGGTCTGTCACTACACTACCTATTCCTTACACTACCGAAGGACATCTATTTCAGCCTCATCGACGAAGCGAACAAGGACCTTTATTACACACTCAGAGACAACATCGTGCGTGACCCGTCTCTCGTCTTCCATCGATACCACGAGAAATGGAAAACGTTCATCCGAGGAGGCACCAAACTGTGTCAAAACATCGTAGGATTTGACGCCAACGCCCTCTATGGTCTCTGATGCAAGACATGCCCGTGGGAACGTGTATAAGGAGACGGGCCGATCAAAACATCAAGCCAATCAGGAGCCATAAATTCGGTGTTATGGCCACAGAGTGGCTAGACTGGGTGGCCCATTGCGAAGGTGCCCATATTCGGCATCAATTCAACAGCACGGAGAAGCGTGTGGGTAAGCGAATGATCCCGGTGGATGGCTACTGCAGTGACACCAACACAGTGTACCAGTTCCCCTCCTTTTTTTTTTTTAATTTTGCCCCCCCCCCCAAAAAAAGGAAATTGCAGGGGAAATGTGCCTTTGGGTATGTAAGCACATTATGAAATATGAAAAATCTGTCCCAACTTTTTGGGCATCCATCCAAAATATTGTTTGTCCCAATAGCGACTTTTTTTCACCGATAATCAAATTCATAGGTGTAAGCTTAAATAATGCTCTTCTTCCATTAAAAAAGTGTTTTTGCATTGTTTGGAGAAAACTATCGCCCCCCCCCCTGAAAAAATATATAGTAGGCCTATATAATTTTAAAGTTTACCCTTCCATTTTTTTGAAATACAATTTGGGCAAAAAAACAATTGCTTTATAAACTTGCTGAAAAGATGCTTAATGTTCCATTAGGCCAAAAAACAACTTTTGACTGATTTTATTGAAAATGAAAACCTTAAGACCCACACTTAATAGTATTTTCTGTTTTTAAGGTAATTTAATTTCTACCCAATTAATACAAATGGAAGGTTTACAATTACACCTCATTCTGAATGATTGAGAAAGGTCAAAGTTGAGGGCGATGTCAGTAAGAATAGAAAGTATGACAATACATAATGGAATCAACAAAGTTATCTGATATTTTAAGAGATTAAATTTAATACTAAACTCTAAATAGTACTTTTTCTCTACGTAACCTACCATTGTCTTTTTCTTGTCTAACAACAGTTGAAATGAAGTAAATAAAACAGCACACAAGATAAGATGTTAATCAAAGTGTATTTAAAAATTATAATATTTAAAAAAGATTAAACAAATTTTAATCTTAAAAATATTGTATTATTGCATGCAATATTAAGAGATAAAGACTTAAACACCTGAGTTCTGAACCTTCCTTTAAAAAATTTATATGCACAAAATGTAATCAAATCCAATGCATACACAGATTTTGTAGTTATATTTCTTCATCCATTCTGAATAGTACCGGTAAGTTTGGAATGTAGAAGCTAATAAACTAAAAGAAAACTTTAAAATGCCAAGTTTCACCGGATGAAATTATAAAAGGAGGTATCCTGAATGAAACATGACTGTCATTGCTAAAAAAATTGTTGTCCCCCAAAAGGGTACCCTTAACCTAAAAGTATCTGTATTCTTTTTAAACATTTTCAAATATGTAAAAGGCTATATCAGTACTATTTGCACACGATGTCTGGATATATAGAGTTCTCATTACGAATTTCTCCCATTTAAAATTCTCTCAAAATCCCACATCCTTTTCGAAGAGAAGATTAATGGGAACATGTCTCCTATGGGGATAAGTATCAGTCTAATCACTCAACGCCTCCTAAACCTTGCCAATTGTGATATGTCCACTGTCAACCTAGGTCACCAACAGGTGGTCTGGGGGCATGGTAATGCCCAACTGACCATGCACTGACTCTGGGTCAGCTAAGTTCAAGCTACACAGTAATAATCACTCCTCTGAGAGTTTCCGCACCAACTGGAGGGCAAATTATTATAATAAGTGGCCCACACTGTACACAATGTACAAGTATGCACAGATACAGATAGGATTTGTGCATACACAAATTGTTGGTAGTATTTGATGCAGGTTTCCCTTCATTGTATATACATACATACAGTACTGAATCTAGATTCAGAATATGCACTCAAAAAAGTTGTAACTTCAGGGTTTTTTATCACAGTGAAATGAACGCTAAAAGTAAAAAAAAAAAATAGGCCTATTTTATACAAGTTCAATCATTTACCATTTAATACTGCAGAGTCATCATCAAAATTAAACACTTAGAAATTATTGGCCCAATCGTAGGCAGGTCCGGAGGGGAGGGGGTATCCTCCAAGGGGTAAACGTATGCCCCCTTGCTTTCTTTTCAAAATGTCTGTCCCAAAATTTTACAAACTTCAATGATCCATTTTGATGACAGATACAGCATTCTTCGAATTAGACATCAAGGTATTGACTCCATAAAAAACAACGAATAATGATGTACAACTGATTAAAGTGCTAAAACAACAACATTTATAAACAAATATTTTGTTCCCATTCAACTGAATGTTTAATAGAGTTTTTTATTTGCAAAGAATAATTAAACTGTTGGCGCACTTTACATAAAATCAAAGATGTGGCATACTTAATTATGCAAGTATTACATACACAAATCAGTTTTGCTAACATGCACAACCGTACCGAAGAAGTGCTGTAAGGCAATACTACAAATCAAAACTTGCACAATAAATTAAACTAAGGTATTTAGAATAGGGACCCAGGTCACTGATGATGGTTTAAAAAATGTAGCTTCACGTGTTGTTCAGTTTATTTTCAAAAAAAAGCAAACCCTTACAACAGTTTGTGGAGGTCTAAAACAATAAGAGTAAAATAAAATAAAGCAACCCAAAACACAGAGAACCACAACACGTATGCAAATAAAATGGACAATGATGAAGTGGAAACCAACTGTACAAAGATGCTCTTCCATTTTTTTCTTCTTTATTTGAAATTTCGAAGAGTATGTCGTTTTAAATTTAATCGAACAAATTAACTTGTTAACATTTGTAATTTCTAAAACCACATAGGTCTAGTTGTGCATTAATTGGCGCCGGAGTTCATGTGCATTGAGCCATGTTAATATCCAATATAAATTCTATGTTTTTACAAAAAAAAACCAACTCAGCAAATTGTTAAAAATTAAATGTTGCAGCATGGAAAAGGATTATTAGTTGCACATAAAAAGTAAAGGAAGAGACACAAGAGCATGATTGAAAGGAAGTATTGTAACATATACATGTACACACAAGACACGCTTGAAATCTCTTAAATCTACAACAATTTAGGCTATATGACGCTGATGACTAAGTGTCTGAGCTACATGGGGAAAAGACAATCACCAGATTCTCTGTAAATATTGAAAATTAATTGTAAAGATACTGTAAAACAAAGTACATAAATTAAAAAAAAAAAAAATTGATTCATAAAACTTCCAAGCCGATGCAATATAAATCACTGACTTAAGAGTCTTGCATCACTGACTTAAGAGTCTTGCATTTGTGAAATACTTCGCTAGAATGAGTACAATCAACGGTACCATTCATAAGGGCCTTTTTTGTAGAACAAGAAGTCTATATAAACAATTTACACTTGCACTACCCCAAGCAACAAAATCATAACTATTGCATTATAAATATCCTGCGAAATTTGAAACGGAAAATCTTTTTGGATAAGTACATGTATAAGGCACATGTCAATTCCGTGACAGCTAGCCCTAAAACTCAGAAAGTAATACCATCTGTAGACTGTTGATTAATCGGTGTTATAAAAAAAATACTTGGTTGGAACTGACCTATATGATTTTTCTTTAAAGATGCATTCCGATCTCTGTCCTTTTCAAAAAATCAGGCTTTATGACGTATAATTCCAAATGTTAATTACAATGAAACTATTCGTTGTTCAGAATTTTAAATTAAAGAGTTTTGTATAAATGAGCAACAGCAGAGTTGTAATCGTCCACTGTAGTTGTTTGCTTTTTCTGTTCGATGCTCAGCCACTTCTTCGCTTTTCACATTTCCAGATATTTGTGTTCTTCAATATTAGACAGCCCTGAATACTCTTTGCAGAAATAACTTTGCTTGTTCAGGGAATGAAACCTTGTGAGTACTTAAATGATGTTTTCTTTTTGAATTTGCGTAAAATAAAATAATTTTTACATTAAGATTGTAAGCCTTACAATCTTAATGTTGAAAAAAAGTATTTTATTTTACGCAAATTTAAAACAGTCTGAGACTGTTTTGATTTACATGTACTTTTCTTTGTTTTTTTTTAATGAAACTTATCATACGTGTTTTCTTACAGAAATGTTTGTCACGAAGTGTTGGTTGCTGATTAATTTTTCCTGAGTAGTTTGTTAGGTCCGGCATGTAATCATTTGCTTTCAATAATGCATCAAGGATGAATTTGTTTTCTGCAACCAAATATCTTACAATATCTGGAAATTTCTTGAAATTGATTTTTGTTTGCTCATTGACAAGGACATGGTACATTTTTGTTGACTGTTCCTTAGTGTTGCCTTAAAAAAACCTGAATACCATGTAACAATCATTCAATTAATCATTACCGTTACAGAGTCAACTTGCCATTAGTTTACTGTCTCATGATTCATTACAAAAATTGGTCTGAGTAATCTTTACCTGGCAATGAAATGTTACCAAGGCTTACTGCAGCTCTGTCTTGCAGGAAAATAAGCCCGAAGGGATCCACTGTTTGAATGTTGCCATTCCTCCAATCATCCTGCCATCAACTGTTTCAACCAGATCGTCTTGCTGGCACTCTCTCAAAAACTGCAAATGTTTCCTCTTTAATAGTCTTACACTGTCTTCTTTTGGTGGAGGCTTGCCTGCAGCTTTCTGTAATGATGATAATTGACATCAGGATAACATTCACCCAAAAGCAAAATATTCAAATGTAAAGCTGTATGTTCACCGAAAGCAAAATATTCAAACGAAGGGGTGTATGTTTTTTTTGTATTTATTGGGGAATATTGGTGTACATTGTATTCATGCACTGAGATATTTGGTTAACCTTGTTCTGCCAGAAAGGTCTAGATGCAAACATATAAATGTCAGATTATTGTTAACCGTGGTTCAAAATGGCATTTTGTGATATTCATGTACATAATCACTTGTCACTATAGTTGACCAATACGGGACAACCTTCCAATATTTTTCTATTAGGTTTATTGGGGTGTCATAGCCTTTATGTTGTTCTGATAAAAAAAATACATGTAAGAATTCTGTATCACGACAAATTTCACAGGAAATATTTATCCATTATGCAAAATGTTGCTTAGGCCTACTAGTAAATAAATAAAATGATGCCATTTTACTGATCCTATCAAATTGGGGTTTTTCTTTTGGTACGGTACATATAAGATCGTTCATCGTGAACTCTGCGTTAGATGTTAATTGTTGGTATTCATACATTTCAAGTATCCTTTTGTTGATAAGATATATATTTTCCAATCAAGTTGATTGAGTACATGAGAAGGGGTGAAATATCCACTCATTTACAGTTTGTTGATATGCCTACAACTAATTAATGTATGGGATGTTATTTTTCAACATGTTACTTACGTCTCTGTTGCTCTTCGAATAGTGAAGTATTGGATGTCTAATCGAATCCTCATCCACCCAGATATCATCTCCAGGATATATCCCGTAAAACTCACTAGATGTCCTCTATCTTTATCATCTCTGCCTACATGTACCTTAGCAGCACACCAGCTTTCTAACTCATCAATCGCCTGAACCCAACTTCCAATAGAGAATTTTCCTGCCCGTTTTGTCTTCGAGGTTTTCTAGTCAAGTTTTTATAATCCTACACATAAAAGCTGGTGGTTTGCAGTAGTGACCACTACCATCAGTGGATGAAACAAATCAGTCAATTACTCGTTACCCACGTGGCATATGGTGTACCTGTAGAGGTCAATAGGCCATAACTACTTGGGCTGACCACCACAAGGGGGTATTAAATTTATGTCCACTGGGGGAAGCTGTCACTTAGGAATGGATGTTTTCTTTCCGAGTTAGAAAGGTCTAACTCGGATTCGTTTAAATGGGAGAAATTCGTAATGTACAACATGCAATATTATCAATACACTAAAAAAACATTCCATTGATAGGAGTAATTATATTCCTTGTAGTGATATAAATCTTGAAGACCTAAGTGGCCAGGCTAAAGTTGCCAAAATCGCAAAGACTGATTCTGCACACCACAATGAAATGTACATTTAAAAGTAGCAGGGGTGTAAATAATCAAAGGTTTAATTGTCCATGTATGCGTACATGTACATGATGTGGTGATGTACTCCAGTCCGCAGAGTCCATCAGGTGGTCATACATGAGAACATCAGTTGAAATTTCTCAATCTTAACAAAGTCTGATGGTTAAGAGTGCTGGTGCAGTTGATTGTAGGCCCATGACAAGCAATGCAAGATATATTCCTCACTTAAGTAACACACAGCTTGTGTAGCCATAAGTCAATATCTACAACTTTCTTTGTTCATTGCAATACAAAATGCTGTCATGCAGTTCATTCCTGAACAGTAGTGAGAGATTTTATCATTCTTGTGTGGCTAGTAGACTGAGCTACTAGAATTGGAGACTGGCAACGCTTCCCTGAAACTTCAAGCCGTACTGATATAAGTTGACTATATCATAGATTTTAAGTCAAGTGCTTATGCCATATTAAAGTGGCTGCTATTAAAATCAGGTTCTTAGCATCTTGGCAACATAAGCTTGGGTTTTTTTTTTTTGGCAGACAGAGTGACAAAAAAATTCGAATGAAAAGCAATTTAAAGCCCACCTAAGCACATTGGGAGCTCCACGGTGGTGATATTCAACTGCCTGTAGGTAGTTTATGGTATGTCAGGTGTACCCTTCATATCCTAGTTAAATTTCCTAGCCATGATGACCCCTATCACCACAATCATGACGGTGCTAGCTATGCAGCATGCAGAGGCAGGGGTGGTTGGTGGGGGCTGGGGCTTGGGTGTTGTGGGGTCTGTACAAAAAGGAAAAGAACATCAAAAACAAATTCAATTCAAAGTCATTCAGCGCAGTACACAAGACTATATCGGATTTTGCTTGGCTGTTGTGGTGTCTACACTATAAAACAGTCATTGATTGAAACCTATCAGATTCCAGTCCACCCACCATGCTTTGCAAGCTCAGTGGTTGAGTGGATAAGATGTCTGCCCTTGCAAGCAGGAGGATGTGGGTTGAAATTCCTCCTGGGTAATTTTGGGAATTTCTCTCACGTTTTCAGAAAGCAATCAGTAAAACTCGCTGATGTCAGACTTGTTTTGGAGTCTTATATCTTCGAAGTCCAAGTCTACATTGCTCTTGTCCAAGGTTTAAACCAGAGGGAATGTCTGGATATCTTTTGAATACCCTGGTTTTTTTTGGGTACATGTTAAGCATAAACACACTGTTTTCAATAATAATGCTGACTAATTAGCCCTGCTTTTGTCGAGTCAGTCTGCAAGTGAAAATAGCAACAACTGTTTCTACTTAAAAAAAATCAATCTCAATTTTATGTTGTCCATGAAAAACGTACCTCCCAGCACAGTATAGGATGCCTCCATGCCTCCAAGTATGTGATCGTTTACATGACAATGCATGAGCCAATTGCCAGGGTTGTCTGCATACATCTGCACTGAGCCATACACACCTGCAGTGAGGACAGTCATATATATTATACAAATATGGAGTAGCTTGGAGTGGAATGGGAGGAATATTATCGCAGGGTAAAATCTGGACTTTTCTAAAGTCCAGATTTTACTGAGTGATAATATTCCTCCCATTTCACAATTTAAAGCCACTCAATATTTTTTATTATATAACCTACATACAGATTCTTGTCATTTGATTGGTGGAGCTCACATCACATGACATTCCTTATTGCTCTCATGCACACCGGGGCTCAAAAAGTCCCATTCACCCATGGGGAATGGGATTTGGGTGAATGGGATTCACCTTTCAACAGTTAGGATCATTCTTGTTCCATGACGCGGTATTTTTGCAAATGCATGCTGGTGTGCGCGTTCAGTGTTGCGCGTAGCGCGTATTGTTCCAAAAAGCCAGCGCTACAGAGTTGGGTTCAAACATTTTTGTGAAGGGCTGGTTTGGAAGAGCGAAATACATTTTCAACCGATTTTGTATTGAAATAAAAATTCAATCATATCAAATGACAAGGATCTATATGTCAGTAATATAAAACAAATATTGAGTGGCTTTAAATTGTGAAATGGCAGGAATATTATCGCTCCGTAAAATCTGGACTTTTCCAATTCACTAGGCTTCGCCTTGTGAAATGGAAAAGTCCAGATTTTACCTTGCGATAATATTCCTCCCAATCCACGCTGAGACACTCAGATAACTGACATATAGATCCTTGTCATTTGATTTACAGTCAAAATGAATTTTCAATACAAAATTGGTGGGAAATGTATTTCTCTCTTCCAAACCAGTCATGAAATGTTTAAACCCAACTCTGTAGCTAATGGCTTGTGGGAACAATATGCACAATGCTCAACGCGCACACCAGCATGCATTTGCTCACAAATGATCCTAACTGTTGAATAGTAAATCCCATTCACCATGGGCAAAAGGTCTTCTCATGCGTATCCCTTCTGAACAAAAGCGAATACTGCAAAGATATCTGAAGTGTCAGGATCTACTAAGACACATTCTCCAATTCAAGCTAGATAGCTTGGAAAAAACACCCCAAGCATCTTACCAGCAAAGAGTTCAAAGACGTCAATCCTATGAACAAGACCGGTTCTGTAAGTGACGGTTTGACCATGGAAGTGGACAGAGTGGACATCAACCTCATCCCCAATGCCCAGCAGGTACCATTCCACTGTGTCATCTTTGGCCATGTCCAGGTGATGGAGGTTGTGGTACAGGAAACCGTTGATTCCTAAATTGAGGGT
The DNA here is from genome assembly GCA_029964075.1 of Patiria pectinifera. Classification (NCBI taxonomy): domain Eukaryota; kingdom Metazoa; phylum Echinodermata; class Asteroidea; order Valvatida; family Asterinidae; genus Patiria; species Patiria pectinifera. Next base: position 9,598,811 of record CM057137.1, on the reverse strand, counting down.
TGAAAGATTTCAAAAAAGTTTAGAAAAGCAAATCCACTTAGTTCAAAATTTGAAGCTGATTTTATCTGCTACTTCTAAAGGATGGATTTTTAGGTTTGTTCAAAATCTCATTGAAAAGGTCATGACTCATCTAAATGCTGAGAAATAAGCAACATGTCATTTGAAAAGTTACTTTTAGATGTGCTACACCAAAGAGCAGCAATTCAAATTCAGAAACACAGGTCACAACTAGTGGATTGTCTAGTGGTGCATTTTGAATGTGATTTGGGATGAACACTTAAATAGCAATAAAACATGTCGAGCAGATTTCAAATCAGTAACCTGTATTTCAAGTGTACTCAATTTTCCTTTGTTGTCAGGAATGAATGAACATGCTTTTGCAATATACCATGTAAATTTGTTTTAAACTGTTTATCAAACCTAATATGAACTCGAAATAGCAAGGGCATAATCAGGTGAGCAAATACTTGATCTTAATTTACTTCTCAACTTCCGCAAATTTAATTCCCAAACAATGACCTTCACTAATCAGTCATGAAGCATGTCCGATCAAGGAGCATTAGTCGACTAATAATTCGGGATGTAATTAGTCCAACCATTCTGCATTCGAGTGAAGTTAGTCGAACTATGGTATAACTATGGTATAACTATGGTAATCCCAAAAACATGCCCCCCCCCCGATGAAACCCTGGACTTGTCTTCATAGAGCTGTTAAGAGGAAAATACATGTAGTGCTGAGTAAACATATGTGCTTAGTAGCAATTAAACCATAACAAGGCATTTACATAACTGGACTTTTTGGCTACTAACCTTTTTTTTTGCTAAGCATATATTTTTTATGTTAAGCAAACTTTTGTGCTTGGCAGGTCTATGAGATTGGACCCTGGATGGTCACAACAGATCCTTTTGTCCTGACCTTTAGACAGAGTCATTTTCTTACCATGCATCAGGTTGCTTTCCTCAAAATCCTCGTCTTGTCTATCCACTTCCTCAGGCTTCCCGCAGAATTCTGCAATATTCTCCTCCAGGTACCAGCTTTTGTTCTCATCCGAGACGGTGAAGAGAAGGGCAAACTCCCGGTCCACATCGCGCCGGCGACCGTCCTCTCCCAGAGTGCCTGGCCGACAGACTACCATCGGGCCAACAAGCCCTGAGTTGCTGTCATGCTCTTTGTCAATGTTGGAGTAGTAAGCATACACCACACAGTTTGGATCTGTGGTCGTTGGTCCAGCACGTTCAGGGACTCTCCAACGATAGATTTTGGTACTACCCGCTCCTACACCTTCTTCATCTTCAAACACAGATAACATAATGACAGTCACTTCGCTGGAATTACAATTTTTTTAAACAGGAAAACAGCCTAATAAAACTATCTTTCTGGACATACAATGACAAAAACTTACTCTTATAACGGGGTAAAAAAAGTAAAAATTTCACATTTGTCAACCTAAATAATCAAAATTGACAGCCTTGACAAAATTCCAACAAATTTATTTAGCAAAAAGGTGCCATTTTAAGGGGAATTGGAAGCATATGTGATTTGAACTACAAGCAATTTAACTGGAGTGTGTTGTTGATATTCATTACCATCATTATCAACAGAGTCGTCATCTTCATGTACCAGCACGCCATGTGGCTCTAGAGCATACCGCCGACTTGCCATATTCTTGAGCACGACGGCTACATTCTCGCCCACCTCCATATGCAACAAGGGACCCTGGACTCCCAGGTGAGCATCGGGGCCAGTACGTTCCTTCTCTGTGCTGAAAGTCTCATCTGTGAACTCTCTGTACAGGGCTTTTTTGTAACGTGAGCCGATAGAATGGTCTCCTTGGTGAACAAACACATAGCCAGTACTTCAAGAATAAAAGCGAAAGACACGGGGAAAAAAATCAGAACAAAAACACAGCGTTTTATGGCAACAGCCAAAAACAAAACGCAGCAATCAAATCAACATTATATAGTATTTATACCAAGACTGCGGTGTTTCATGACAAACGGGAAAATGCGCGTTCACCTCGTCTTTAAGAGCGCTTGAGCGTGACACCACCACAGTAAAAGCTTCTAATTCTGGTCGCCGGATAAGTACCCCTTCAACGGCCAGAAAAGGAGAGTTGGGGAGACCTAGGGGTTTTTCAAAACCTTTGCTTCGTCTTTGGCTTTGCCTCCGACTTCTGAATCACTGAGTGGCAAACTAAACAAAAATATTCCAAAGACGAAGCCGAAGCCAAAGCCAGTCGTTTCAAAAACACTGCTAGACTGGTTCTTGGTCCATGTAATGCAGACTTTGAATTTATCCATAGTTATGGGGGGGGGGGGGCTGGGACTAATCTGAAAGACCATCGAAAGAGAAATTGTAATGCATTCGCCGGCCAACGACGCCTGACTCTCACGCGGAAACCTACGGTTTAGCTTTGGCAATAAGTGGTGCATACTTCACACAACCATGTACCAGTACGTATTAAAGCGCGGTGTGTCCTGTCCAGGCATGCTCTAAAAAGTGGGGAAAAGCGCCCTCTTTTGTTGGCGCACGGAGCCCATAGCTGGAAATGGCCAACTCTACCTTGAAGCACCTGTTATCAGACTTTATATTAGCCTTAGCAGTCTTCCCTGGCAATACCCTTGACAAAGACACTGACGAGTGTGGAAATCACCAACATATGTGTTCTAAAAGTCGCATGCTAAAATCCTATACCAGTCAATTTCTTTGTTCGCCACATTATGTTCACAAGTTTTATTCAGTACTTTGCACTTGTTAGCTCATTTTGTTCAAGATGACATCTCAAACCTACCTGTCTGGATCAGTCAAATTTTCACTTCGTTGCGCGTCCCATTTGACTGGTACATAGTCCCAGTACCGTTCCACAATACCAATGTAGTAAGTTCGGTCTGCCCCTGGGCCATCTCCTGGTTCTGTTGTGTTCTCCACAGGCGTGACAGTAAAATATCCCTCCATGCCATTCAGGAAGTGAGAATTGGTCTCGCACTCAATTTCAAAAGTGCCTACAGAATATAGTAAAAGGAATTTTTTTTCAAGATGTTGCAGAAACTGCAACCAATTTTCATCTCCACATGCACATGAGACAAGTCGATCTTAACAAAGTGCCTAAACACAAAGACACTGCAGGTTTGTGTACACTGACATGAACAATTAGTTCCACATACTTCACAACAAACCCAATCGAACCATTGAAGTGATCATTGTGTCCCACACACATTGGAACACACATGAGTGTTCACACATCATTTACCATTCGTATAGGGTCCACCGGATAGTCCGTTGGTTCGATAGTCCGAATTAAGGTTTATTGATCCAAAAGTTCGATAATCCGAACACACAAAAATTTCCACAACTGGGGGTTCATTAGTCCAAAAATGAAATATGGTTCAAAAATCCGAACATTTGATGCGATAGTCTCAAGGTTGTTTAAGTCCGAAGGTTCGATAATCAAAAGGTTCAACCGAAGGTTCGGTAGTCCGAATTTAGAACAAGGTTAATTTGTCTGAAGGTTCAATAGTTTGAACGAACACAAGGTTCAATTTTCCGAAGGATCATTATTCTGAAAGCACTCAAGGTTCAATAGTCCGAATTCACAATAGTTTTCAATGCTGTCAATTTGGACAATAATGGACCTTATTGTCGAGTCAGACTATATCAAACCCTATTGTCTATTCGGTCCATCAAGGTTAATTAACCTTAGTCTATTTTTGGACTAATGGGCCCTTTCGGACCATTGAACCTTCAGACTATCAAACCTTTGGACTAACGAACCTTTGGACTAACAGACCTTCAACCTTTGGACAAACGACCCTTCAGACAAACAAACCTTAGGACAATCGGGCTGTCACCATTCACACAGTGTCCAGAGTTGTAGGTATTGCATATGGCAATTAGCGACTTTATTGACTCAAATGGCAGCTTCTAGTAACAACAAACTTATCGGATCAAAGTCATCACTAATTCCATCTGATTGACTCCTTGCACACAGTGAGTCAATATCTTTATATATCCCTGTTAAAGACAACAAGCTGATGAGTCACTGGCTCAACTGTCATCAGGGCATTGATTTATTTCTGAAAGGCAACTAATTCCATACTTAAAAGCAATATCTACCATGAATATCAGCATCCATGATCACGGTCTCTGACACACCGGGGAAGACCGACACTGATGCTTTGCGACCCGAATTATGTGTAAGGGTCTGACTCTGGAACGACACGGCGTGCTCATCACTGAACTTGCCCACTGCCATCAGATGCCATGAGACACGATCACCGATGGTCATCATCAGGCCAGGAAGATTGCCATAGGAGTAACCATTGATGGCTGAATAAATTAAACAAAGATTGTATTATCAAATCCAACAATAACGTTTTTAACTTAATGTTTATGAATGTATACTGTAACAAGCAGTTTGTATGTCTCTGGCTACCAACGGCGCGCCACCAAACCGAATTAATATAATGGCATTTACGTCATAAAGCAAAATTCCAAACTAAAGTTATAAGATCAAAGTTAATTTCTTACAAGCCATCTGATTGGACGTCACAAAATCCTCATCATTCTTGTCAACTGTCCCAGGACTGGTCGAGTACTCATCAATACTTTCATCAATAAGCCAGCTGAGATTTTCATCAAATGTTGTAAAAAGAAGAAAGAACTCTTCGTCGACTCCAAGCTGTATGGAAAAAAGGTAGATGTCTGCAAAATTAAATGTCCAAAGGATTACATTAAAAGTAGTGAATTGGTTCCCACAGCACAGTACCTGGAGACTGGACAGACCACGCTGACTGGACAGACCAAGTCGACTGGAGAGACCACCTCGATTGGTGAGACCGCGTGAACTGGAGAGACCACTTTGACTGGAGAAGTGGAGAGACCACTTTGACTGGAGAGACTAACTTTGACTGGAGATACCACTTTGACTGGAGAGACCATGTCGATTGGAGAGACCATGTCGACTAGAGAAACCACGTTGACTAGAGGGGCCACGTCAATTGGAGAGACCGGGTTGACTGGAGAGACCACGTCGACCGGAAAGACCACGTCGTCTTGAGAGACCACGTTGACTAGAAAGACTATGTCAACTTGAGAGACCAAGTCGGCTGGAGAGACCACGTTGGCTGGAGAGACCACGCCAACTGGAGGGACCATGCCGACTGAAAAGACCACGTCGACTGGAGAGACCATGTCAACTGGAGAGACCACGTCAACTGGAGAGACCACGTCGACTGGAGAGACCACGTTGACCGGAAAGACCACATCGACTTGAGAGACCACGTTGACTGGAGAGACCATGTCGATTGGAGAGACCATGTCGACTAGAGAAACCACGTTGACTAGAAGGGCCACGTCACTTGGAGAGACCGGGTTGACTGGAGAGACCACGTCAACTGCAGAGACCACGTCGACTGGAGAGACAACACCAACTGGAAAGACCACGTCGACTAGAGAGACAATGCTGACTGGAGAGACCACGTCGACTGGAGAGACCACGTCGACCGGAAAGACCACGTCGACTTGAGAGACCACGTTGACTGGAGAGACCATGTGAACTTGAGAGACCACGTTGACTGGAGAGACCACGCAGACTGGAGGAACCATGACAACTAGAGAGACAACATCGACTGGAGAGACCACATACGTCTAATGGAGAGACCACTTTGACTGGAGAGACCATGTACGTCGACTGGAGAGACCACTTGGACTGGACAGAAGACTTCGATTGGAGTGACCACCTCGACTTGAGAGACCATGTCGACTGGTGAGACCACGTGGAGAGACCACGTCGACCGGAAAGACCACGTAGACCCGAAAGACCACGTCGACTTGAAAGACCACAATGACTGGAGAGACCATGTCAACTGGTGAGACGTGTACCACGTCAGCTGGAGAGACCACGTTGACTGGAGAGACCATGTCAACTGGAGAGACCACTTCAGCTGGAGAGACCACGTTGGCTGGAGAGACCACGTCAACTGGAGAGACCACGTCGACTGGAGAAACCAGGTCGACTGGTGAGACCACGTGGAGAGACCACGTCGACCGGAAAGACCACGTAGACCCGAAAGACCACGTCGACTTGAGAGACCACAATGACTGGAGAGACCATGTCAACTGGTGAGACGTGTACCACGTCAGCTGGAGAGACCACGTTGACTGGAGAGACCATGTCAACTGGAGAGACCACTTCAGCTGGAGAGACCACGTTGGCTGGAGAGACCACGTCAACTGGAGAGACCACGTCGACTGGAGAAACCAGGTCGACTGGTGAGACCACGTGGAGAGACCACGTCGACCGGAAAGACCACGTAGACCCGAAAGACCACGTCGACTTGAGAGACCACAATGACTGGAGAGACCATGTCAACTGGTGAGACGTGTACCACGTCAGCTGGAGAGACCACGTTGACTGGAGAGACCATGTCAACTGGAGAGACCACTTCAGCTGGAGAGACCACGTTGGCTGGAGAGACCACGTCAACTGGAGAGACCACGTCGACTGGAGAAACCAGGTCGACTGGAGTGCCACGTCGACTAGAGAGACCACGTGCACTGAAGAGACCATGTCGACTGGAGAGACCACGTTGACTGGAGAGATCAAGTCGACCGAAAAGACCATGTCAACTGGAGAGTACACGTCAACTGGAGAGACCACGTTCACCGGAAGACCACGTCGACTGGACAGACCACTTTGAATAGAGACACCTCTCTGACTAGAGAGAACACGTCGATTGGAGAGATCGACCAAGACGACTGGAGAGACCATGTCAACTGGAGAGACGATGTCGACTGGAGAGACCACGTCTACTGGAGAGACCACAATGACAGGAGAGACCACGTCGACCGGAAACATCACTTCGACTGGAGAGACTACGTCGACTGGAGAGACCACATCAGCTGAAGAGACCACATCGACTTGAGAGAACACTTCGATTGGAGTGACCACCTCGACTTGAGAGACCATGTTGACTGGAAAGACCACATCCTCTGGAGAGACCGAGTCGAATGGAAAGACCACAACAACTGGATCGAGAGACCACGTCAACTGTAGAGACCACGTCGACCTGAAAGACCGAGTCGACCAGAAAGACCACGTCGACTGGAGAGAACACGTGGACTGGAGAGACCACGTTGACCGGAAAGACCATGTCGACTGGAGAGACCATGTTGACAGGAGAGACCACGTCGGCTAGAGAGACAACATCGACTAGAGAGACCACGTCAACTGGAGAGACCACTTTGACTGGAGAGGACACTTTGACTGGAGAATCTAAGTCGACTGGAGAGACCACGTCAACTGGAGAGACCACTCTACTGGAGAGACAACGTCGACTGGAGAGACCACGTCGATTGGAGAGACAACGTCGACTGGAGAGACCACGTCGACTGGAGAGACCACGTCGATTGGAGAGACAACGTCGACTGGAGAGACCATGTCACCTGGAGATCATGTCTACTGGAGAGACCACGTCGACTGGAGAATCCACGTCGACTGGAGAGGCACATCGACTGAAGAGACCATGGTGACTGGAGATCACGCCGACTGAAGGGACCATGTTGACTCGAGAGACCACCGCGACTGGAGAGACCATGCACGTACGTCAACTGGAGAGACCACATTGACTGGAGAGACCACGTCGACTGGAGGGACCACGTCAACTGGAGAGACCACCATGTCGACTGGAGAGACCATGTTGACTTGATGAGAGAGACCACATCGACTGGGAAGACCATGTTGACTGGAAAGACCATGTCTACCGGAGAGACCACGTCGACCAGAAAGACCACGTCGACTGGAGAGACCACATCGACTGGAGAAGCCACGTCGACTGGAGAGAACATGTCGACCAGAAAGACCACGTCGACTGGAGAGACAACGTTGAATGGAGAGACCACCACACTGACTGGAGAGACCACGTCGACTGGAGACACCTCGTCGACTGGAGAGAAGACGTAGACTGGAAAGACCATGTCTACTGGAGAGATCATGTCAACCAGAAAGACCACCATGTTGACTGGAGAGCTCACGTCAACTGGATGAGAGAGACCATGTCGACTGGAGAGACCACGTCGACTGGAAAGACCATGTCTACTGGAGAGACCACGTTGCCCAGAAAGACCATGTCGACTGGAGAGACAACGTCAACTGGAGAGACCACCATGTCAACTGGATCAAGACCACGGTCGACTGGAGAGACCACATCGACACGAGAGACCACGTCAACTGGAGAGACGTCAGCTGGAGAGAACATGTCGACTGCAGAGACCAAGTTGACTGGAGAGACCACTTCGACTGGAGAGACCACTTTGACTGGGGAGACCATGTTGATTGGAGAGACCACGTTGATTGAAGAGACCATGTCAACAAGAGGCCACGTAGACTGGAGAGACCACGTAGACTAGAGAGACCACGTCGACTGGAGAGACCGCGTTGACTGGAGAGACTACGTCGACTGGAAAGATCATGTCGACTGGAGAGACCACGTGTCTGTGTTCAACGAAGCCCGCTACGGCCAGCTACTGCAGATCTCACCTCACCGGAGGGCCTGACATGACACTACCACAGGCATCCTGTGCTGTCGGTAAGCCAGCTGATGCTGCTGAAACAGACTCCCCTAAACTAACTTATGAATCTATTTAATGAGCTCTGCAACAATGCCAAGAAAATTGTGCTATCAAGTCATGTTTGCTTAGTATCAAAGTTTGCTTCTCCCTGACACCGAAATGTTTCCATCAAAAGATCTCATTTTTCAAGGGGTGAAATTTAACATTTAATTTTGAGTTTCCACATGCACTAACAGTACAAAGTGTGTTTGGTAAATGATCAGTAAATATCAGATGTCAGACCGTCATGTCATCCTCTGGACTAACCTGTTTGCCTGTGGTGCTGTTGAGGCTTCCCTTCTTACAGACTAATAACGGGCCGACCAGACCAGCAAAGACGTCAGCTTCTGGGTCTACAGCCGACGTGTAGATCCAAGTAATGCAGTCTGGATCCAGGCTGGTAGGACCGACGGACTCAGGTATGGACCAGGAGTACGTGTAGGAAGAACCAGGGATGACCATCTCATCAAAGTGATCCGCCGCTGGAAAAGAGTTGCCACCACTGTGAGTAGTTTTTTTATTCTACAGATATAGTGTGAGGCCCAAGTGCTGAGACCGAGTGTGAGTCAAAAGTGAATTTACATTTTGGGTTTGGACGATTTGCAGCAGCAATGTGCATTCTTATAATTCATTGAACTCGAGACTATTTTGCTGGTTTCTAACTATTTTGATGGTTTCTTTCCAACTAAAGTGGATTTTGGATACGAAGTTGAGAAATGTAACTAAAAACCTTGGAGACTGAAATCAGGCTGTTTTTGAATAATTGCCCTACCTGATGTGCCATCATTGTATGCCTGTCCCTCGTTAGCTTTGTTGTATCTGACGCCATGGGGCTGCAGACTGATGTTGTGACTATTCAAGTTGTTCCTCAACGTCACCCTGATCTCATCTCCAACCTCACCTCTGATAACTGGTCCCAGAATGCCCATGCTGTCATTGAAGGGGGAAGGACTACTGAACGTGGCATCAGTATAGCCCACAAACCTGGCTTTCTTGTACATCCCACCGATTCGGTTGTCGTCCTTGGTGAAGAAGGGGTAGGAAGTGCTAGGTAAAACAAAATTGTCAACGTTTGTCATTGTTCATCCCCTGTAACTTAAGTGTCTAGATAATGACTCAAATGACTTGTGACGTGACCTGTGATTGTTTCACAACAACACTGGTTTAACCAAAGTTTGACTTTACACTTAGTACATGTAGGTCACAATTGAACCACTAGTTCATCAAACTTTGCAGATCGAGAGAGGGGTAACTACGGGGTTACTTCCGGTGGGGGGGGGGAGGCTCTTTCAAGTGAAAAATGGCCTTTTTGAGAAAATTTGGGTCACTGTCTGGGGGGCGGGCACCTGTACCCCCCTTGATCCGCCATTGACAAACTTATCCTATCTAAGGCCCCCCCAAAAAAAATATTCGGTCTCTGGTCAGACCAAAGTTCTGGAATTGACGCGGCCACGCGGCTTTTTTTTTTATTCTTCAAGCTTGGATTGTACAGACAAGGTAGGTACTATTTTGCTTTTTTGGTGTCCTCATGTACATTGGTGTCCTCCATAAATTGCCTTGGTGCTTTTGATCATTTGCCTTGGTGCAATTTCCCATTCCTTGGTGCTCTTTGGTAAAAAAAAATTGAGGAGGTGCAGAAATATAGGTTGCTGTTGGAGCTACCGCGGAACATTTTGGAAAAAAACAAGATCGACACGCATGATTAAAATCGACGCGCGCGCGCTGACCAGAGACCGACTTATTTTTTTTTTTGGCCTAATGTGTAATGCACCCTCTAGAGTTTGCACACACGTACCTTGTTTCATCCGTAAAGCTAGTACCATCGCTGTGTGTCCTAGTGAAAGGTGCATAGTCCCAGTTAACTTCCTCTGCTGCTATGAAGTATTCCTGTCGGCCTGTGGACGGGTCGACTTCAGGCGGTTGCCTACAAGATTCCGTGGAGACGGTGTATAGAGCCTGTGCACCGTCTGTAAGAAAGATTTATACAGAAAATCTACTTGTCACCCACCCGACCAAGTGAGTCTGAAATCACCAGAGCTACTTTTGAGTTGATAAACAAATGTTTCACAGTGGACATGAGTAGGAACTGACCATTTTTTTCACCAACCTAATATAAAAAATTCATCAGGATGTCAAACTGAGTAACATACCAAAATGTTTTCTTTTTTGTAAAAAGAGAACATAAAGTGAAAAATAGTTACAACTCCTGTTTTTGGATCTGGCCACAATTAATTCCTAATATCCCTCAATTGTGTGACATTACAGTACATGATGAGCTTTAAGCCCCCTAAAAGATGAAAGTACAAGAATGCCAACTGGGTTCCTACACACTGGTAGATTTGCCAGATTTCATCTTCAGTTTGATCCAAATCATCTTCAGTTTGATCCGCCACAATGGCGTGGGCTTCCTCAGTACATATTTTTGGATGCAACACAATTGTTCAGTTCGATTTTTTTGAGAATAATGTCCTAGATTTTTTTGTAACATATTTGCCACATCCTGAAGAAATCCCAAACACTCACCCTTGAAGTGGGTGCTAGAGGCGGAGGTTAGCAGCCAAGTTCCTTGGTTCTCAGCTACCATGATGGCACTCATCAAAACGGCTGGAGTGAGACTAAGAGAGTCTCGACGACGACCTTGATATTCCTGTCAATAAGACATGGGGGAAAAGGAAAGAAAATAAGGGCAAAACTACCCAATAACTTGCATTGCTCAAGGACAAATGTTTAGGATTAAAAACAAAATTTGTAGGCTTGCTCCCCCTAGCCTAGTCTTGGTTCCTCTAACGCAGCTGGTCCCTTGCAAGCAGGGCAAAGCTGTGCGTTATAACTTAAAGGTATAGCTAGAGTAGATCATTTGTCATTTGTGCATTTTTTTTGAAGCAACAAAAGTGCTCAAAATCTAAAGATGGGTTCTTAACAACCAGGGTTCGACCTTAACTTTTGTTTTTCACTAGCAGCCGGGCTACAGAAACAGACTCTTTACTAGCCCACAGGCATTTTCACTAGCCCGCATGTTTTTTTCTTTTATAGAGTGTCTCATAAACAACAATGTGCGTACATGTACATGCAACATGTGTATCCTGAGGTAATTTTGTCATTGTTTTTAATAAACAGATCTAATATTTTAACTCTAAACAGTTCATAAAATTAGACACAAATTGATACAGGTTTGCTTTCTGAATTTAACAATCATCCTGTCCTTTGATCTTTGCCATAGCCCATTAATTTTTTGACTCGCCAGCTGGGCTACTTAAGGAATAGTTAGACTAGCCCACTGCTGTTTGGACTAGCATTTGGCTAGCGGGCTACCGCAAAAGTTGAACCCTGTAACAACTCACCTGATGAAGTTTTAGCTTAGTGAATGCTGCATATTCCAAAAATACAGTATTCCAGGATCTTGGTTTTAATTCAAAAGTTGCCGAGTCATGAATTGCGCCCGAAATCAGCATCCGGGACACGTTCTCATCATTCAGCCTTTTGCTGCGTGATGTCACTCACTAAACCGACGAATGATTGTGTCAATGCTTGTGCGCACCAGCCATTCATGGATTCGCCAAATCACAAACGAACTACGAACGGAAATTTCCAAAAACGTGCGTCACTTGATGCATCTTTGAAATTGCCTTCTTTTATTGTTTTCTTCAAAACGACAGCATACATGCCAGAAATAATAATTTCACAGGGAGTTTATTGCCATTATTATCTTTAAACCAAGGATGCTTTTCAACAATAATTTTGTCAGTTACTTTCTGGATAGCTGCAATTGTTATATCGTGTGCTCTGATACTGAAATTTCATTGGTCTAGAACGGCCACGTGTCATGGTCTATAAAATTATATTTCTCACACAGTAAGTTACCGCAATTAAACCATTTATATTTTTGACTTATTGGCACGATATAACAAAACAATTGTTGACTGCTCTGATATGGGATATGACATTTTTTAACCCCCTTGGGGCGCATAGACAACAGTCAACAATTGTTTAAATGATCTACTCTACCTGAATTATACCATGTATGAGGTATGCTCAGAATGTCTCCAAAATCCAAAATACTGGATTTGATTCACTTGTTGATAACAATTATGCACCCTTTAGTACTGACTGCACTTGCCAGGGACCTTAGGAGAAAAAAAATCCAATCTGTCCTGGACAAAAACTACCTTTACCCAAGGTACATACCCACTGCCTTACCAGATTGACACTGCCAAGTCAACCCTGGCAAGCTCAGCAAGTGGCTAAGAAATCTTAACTATAGTAAGTAGGAGGTCATGGGTTCGACTCTCACCCAAGCCTGAACAAAGCCTCAAAATCTGTCTAAGAACTGCCAGGAAATGTTTTACCTATGAGAAAGGGATCAATTAGGTTATTGAAATACCCATTTCATGTGTTGTGTATGAATATTAGACAAGTATGTAAATAAGACCGCATGGAAGGCGGTAAAGATGCATAGCAACCAATAAGACTTGAGAAGCTTTGAGGGTATTGCCTGTCTCATACACCCAGCAAGCTTGTGGACTTTTTCTCATAAACTCTCAGACAGTACTATACAGTGCTCGTGAACTGAGGTCAACGAAGGGGAAAATCTACAATTTAAATTGACAATATTTTTTAACTTACAAGTACGTTGCCATGGAAATAGATAGTGTGAATGTCAGCCTCGGTGCCAAATGCCGTAACGTGCCAATCAACCTTGTCCCCAACGCAGACTTGGAGACCGGGCAGGTTGCCATAGAGATAACCATTGATGCTGTCCATTTGGTTGCTACGGACAAAGTCGTCACTTTCTGAAAGAGAAGAGTAAATTGAAGAGCGTTATTCCAAATTTGAGGGCTGTATGGCATTCTTTTTACCCCATTGTTAAAAAACTGATTCATTTTCAATTTTATTTTCTTTTTATTCCCTTTTTAAAATTTGTATTACTACAAATCTCAAATTATTTATTTGGAAATATTATTACAAATCTCATCTATATAATTTTTCCTTCTTTTCATTTCTTCCCTCTTTTTGGAAGGGGGGGGGGTTGTTTGCTGTCAGCAGAACATACAAAGAGGGCACACACACTTTTGGTTTATACTTATTCTTTCCTTGGGTGGACTTATAAGGCAATAAATATGTGCTTGGTTAGTTTTAACAAGTACGTTTAAGACTGGCTTGGGGGCTGGTCGGTCTTAAACGTACTTGTTGAATACCGGCCAAGCAAATATTTATTCCCATTCATCAATACCTTTTCAGTCAAAAAGTCAAAACAAGTCAAATATTTTAAATTTTACTTCATGTTTTTTTAAACACCCCTCCTAGCTTATGTTATGGTATGTGCCTCACACAGCAAAATTCTCCAAACATTCTCATTGCTTCGTGTAAGTTTGGGAAGTGCTAGGGGTCAAAAGTAACTAAATCTATTCTTTCCGTTTTTTTGGAATATTTTTTACCTTGATCAAAATCTGTCCTGCCGATGTAAGTGTCAATGTTCTCACTGAATAAGTAGCTAAGGTTCTCATCCACAATGCTGAACATGATGAGAAATTCCTTGTCAACATCTGTTCGTCTGCCACTTCCATCCAGGATCCCTAGTCCAAAACGTAAACACAACTGAATTCCAACGATAAGCGTTTTCTCAATACCCACAGAAGTGAAATCAAGATGGCCACTAGATAGAGAGCATGCACAGACGGAGGAAATGATTGACAGGGTCTTAGGAAATCAGGCCACATATCTTCAAGATCAATTTAAGATGGACGGTCTCATCAGGCTGCTCAACCTCTTTAAAAAGATTTTTGCAGTTACCTTAATGAAATAAAATTGATTGATAAGATCGATTAATGTGGTTTTGCAGTTTAAAATTCCTGCATACTGAGGGTAATAATTACATTTGCCAAAGTGGGACCTTTTCCCAAACCTCAGTTTTGTCCCCAGCTTGTGAAAGAATACACCATTAATAATAATTAATCTTAATCAAGTCAGCAGACCAGTTTCAAAAACATGGCAGGCTTAGAGGGGATAGTGAAGCAAATTCTATTCAGGAATAAGAGGGCTTTAGCTTATTCAGAGCCTATACCCTCTCTCCTTTTTTGCGGGGAGCATTTTTGTTATTGTTTTGTTTTAGTTTTATTTTATATAAATAATGGGTTTGGCAATCACCAGGACAAAGGTCACTCGAGGTGGCGGGTTTCAGTACCAAGAAAAAGAGGGAAGCAGGCAAGAGAAAGAGAAAGAAGGTTTTGGCTGACATTGTGTTTAAACCAAGTTACATTGCAAGAAAGGGGAAAGCAAGATTTGGGCAGGGAGTTCCCAACTGAAGCAGTATGAGAAAGTTGATGAATGTCTGTACAAGTCTTAGAGAGGTAGTAGCAAATCATTTAAAGTGGGTCAAGTTCCAATGGGAGAGAGGTCCAATTGAGCACATCGTCGCAGAGCTGACATACCATCGAATCGACCATTTTGGCGATTTCGAGATTTTGTTATTTTTAGGGTTTATGAAGGTTGCTCTTTCAAATATTAATGCCAAAATTCTTAATTTTTGTCTGGATTGTGAGATTCAGAGCCCCCCTTGTGGCGAATCACTCACAAAAACAAATCCATAATTGGACATAGTGACGAATACGGAATTTCGCTGGTAACCAGCTTATGTAAGGTGTGCGTTCAAAGTACCAACGAATGTTATTCGTCAGTTTGTCAGATTGGCGCGCGCGTGCGCGCGCGATCGGACAAACTGACGAATAGCATACAAATAGTGTTAAGAACAACCGGCTATTGGGGATTAATGTAATTTGACAAACTGACGAATACGTTTACAATCAAATAAAATCATATCGCACAACTTCTCTGATTAAATAAGTGACCTGATGGATACTTAGTTTCCTATTTTATTCCGAATTATACTAAAAGGGTTTTTATCGAAACATTAAGGGTAAAATACGGCGCCCAGAAAAATGTCCAACTTCAAACGCGAATTACTCGAAACAAGGTTTTCGCTTATTCGTCGGTATGTCAGCTCTGCAACGACATGATGCACATCCCGTGGCAACTTCTACAAAACAATATTGATCATCCAAGCGGGAGATTCAAGGGAGGCCACTAGCTAGACCATGCATGACCCTCTAGCCATGTTGCTAATTTGATCTAAAAAAAAGACAGATAACAAGCTGGAGCTCCAGCCCATGGCTACAATATTCCGTAACAGGTCATATAAGTCTGTAGTAAGTAATTACTGATAGACCTGACCAACCATCTTTGCAGATCATCAGTGCACCAATCAGGCCAGTGTTGGTGCCATAAGGTGAGGCAATGTGTGAGTGGTAGGGCCAAGGTCGACAGTTTTCATTCTGGTCAGCCGGACCAGCAGCTTCATTGGCAATCCATTTGAAGCGGTGTGTCTGGCCTGGTTGTACATCCTCATCGTTCTTATCTTTGCCTGCTGTACCGTCTTCGTACCTCGCACCTGAACAATCAAATGACATTCAAAGGAAGGTTGAATAGTAAAACTGTTTACAAACTGTGATTTTTTTAGAAACTGAAGAAAAAAACATGGCCAGTGGAAAGGGGGGGGGGGGAGGAATTCGAAGGGGTTTATCCCCCTCCCCATCACACCAACTTTTTGAAAATAAAGAATTTTGCCAATCTCCCATGTTTAAATAATTTTTTGTGTCTTAGGTCACCAGCGCTACTTTTGAGTTAAAAGCCTTTAAAAATTCTTGCCCAATGGAAATGATTTCATCATGAACTTGATTGTGAAAAACATCCTAAATTAATCATTTCGCTGGGTCTTGTCACAATTTTTGCTAAATGGCCCATTCAGGCTAAATGGCCCATTCAGTTCCACGCCGCAAAATCAAAACTACATAAATCACAAGTACAAAAAGAGATTGAGTTTGTTTTAAGCATGTATGACATAAATAGGCCTATAACACAAACATAATATCCGTTCACGTGAACTGTATGAAAATGATGAGATCCCCTTTTTTGTTTTTATTTTTTCAACACTGAAAACTATCATGTCCCATGATGTTCCTGACGACCCATGGGGGGGGGGGCTAGAGTGATGTCACTTTTATAGGCACATATTATACAGCTTAGCGGCACAATAAGCTATATTATACAACACCTGAATAAATCCCCGTCATCTGATTGGAGGATCGTTGATCACATGTCATTGAATTATTCGTACCAACGCACGGCGCACACGTGGCGCGCAGCGCACAGTGCAATGGAAGTTCTATTGCACTGTGAATAGAACTTCCATTGCACGCTGTGGTTACCAATTCGCCAAGTTTCACTGGTACCGAATTTCCCCCACGATACGAAACCTATCCACTTACCTTCAGAGTCCTTTTCATACTTCATACCATGTGGATGCATGGTGTAAGGTCTGCTAGCCATATTCTTGAAGTGGACAAACATGGTGTCGCCCACCTCCGCGTAGAGTATCGGGCCCAGGAAACCAAGCCATTCCGGTTTGGGAATCTCCTCTGTGTAAGTAGCGTCTGTGTACTGCTTATACACAGCCTTCTTGTATTTGCGTCCAATGCGGTGGGTTCCGTTAAGGAGAAACTCTGCCTCATAACTGCATAAAAAGTCAAACAATATTAACAGCGTTAAGCTGCCCTCTGGTCAACCTTGTGACGACACAGATCAGTCGACGACTGACTTTTCAGGATCACGCTGTGCCTGAGCTACGACCGTCGGGAACATTTCAGTCGTCGATTTTTGCGACCTGAGCTGAGTGTACGTGTTTTATAACAATCGGCATCAGTCGGCGCTCAAAAAAAAATCAACAGTCGCAAGAGCCCAAAAATGTCACTTTCTGCGACCTTCCACACGATTTCTCAGTATGTGACCTGACCATAATTTTTTAGCTTGATGCCGATGGTTCCGTCGTGCGTGGCCCGACGCAAGCAAATCGTGGTTCGCGTTGGGTCGACCTGAGGCTAGCCTTTTGCCAAGGCCATCGTGGCTTGGAGTAGCGGAGCTGCGAAAAGCCCGAAGCGACTGGAGCAAATAAGATCGAGTCAGCACGCACGATCGAGTGGCAAAGCCACGAGGCCTTTTCGAACTTGATTTTGTTGAATTATTCATAGTTTTTATGCAAATAAGAAGAGTGCTGAAAGGTAAACCAATCACAATGCGGATTTTGCCTAGTCGCTTCCATTTGTGAAGGAAGGATGAGTAAGGAAAACGTAAGAGCATATTATAACTAAGTTTAGATGAAAAATAAGTTCATACACTCAAATAATTTCTTGAAATACTTTTATTAGTAAAATTTAAATAAGAAAATGTAAAAACAATTACGCGGTCACGATCTCGTGGAAAACTAGACTCGCATTTTTTGTTTTTAAATTTTGTGCTTTGTCTAATGCCGGCAAGTTAAGCCACGATGGCCTTGGCGAAAGGCTAACCTAAGGCCGGCTTTACAGCTTTACAACGTCACAGCAAAAGTTTTGCAACATTTCAGCGTTACAGATTTCGACGTCGCACACGCACACAAGTTGGGATTCAACGTGATAGATGAACGGATTTTACCTACACGGCGTTTCGGTTTTTCAACGTTACAGCTTTACAATTACAGTTTCTCAACATCGTATCGCAACATTACAGAATTCGACGTCGCACACGCACACAAGTTTGGCTTGAGAGATGCACGGTTTTCAACGTCGCAGCGTTGCAGTTTTCGACGTCGCACCGTGACGGTTTTCGACCTGACACACACACAAGAACAGATATGATATATGCCATTTAACGGCGTTCTATACAATCATTATCATTATCAAAAGTTGGTTCCTTTAACTGGGTTAAACTCAGCTCATACTTATTATGCAGCATAATAGTTGGAATTCATTTAGCTTGAGTATAACTCTAGCTCCAATGTTCATCGCAATGCTCATCTAGAGTGATGAGCATTGGAGCTGGAGTTACTCAAGCTAGGATTCCTTGAGCTCTCTTCTGTCAGCACGCATTCTTGCTTTATGCCCCCCCATTCGCCCTCTTGCCAAGGAAGTGTCTTTTAAGCTGAGTATCTTTTTGAGCAAACAGAAGATCAGTGATGTCGATCGGATGATGAAGAACTTCGATTGTTTGTTTGAAAGAAAAAAGAGCGCCCTGTAGCCAAGTTGATGATCCCCGCTTTTTGAATTTGCTGCACCTGCCTAGCCAGTCGATACCCTCGACACTTTGGGGAAATTTTGTTGCTTATCGATGCATCCAATGTACTTTTTACAATGCAAATTAATGCGACTCCGCGTGCCAACCAATCGGAGTCGACTTCAGAACTTGTGACGTCTTTTTGTACAGAAATGTGAATTAAGCTCTTGACTCTCGATATTAAATCGCTTTTAACAAACGTGATAAAAACCTCAACCTTGTATTTTTCGCCGAACCGGCTATCTTTCTAACAGTTCTCCCTAAACAAAGGTCTAACGTTATCAATCATTGAAACAAAACAGGCTCTTTTCTGTGAACCTCCTTGTTGCAACACCGAGGCATGCAAGCCTATAAACAAAAATATGTGGACATATGCTTTTCTGCTATATCGAAAAAGCAGATTAAACATTTTTAAAAGATCGTTCCCCCCCCTACTTTTCTGCGTTTTTGCTACCATCCAAATATGTTCTACTTTTCTGATACCCGAGAAGCAGATTTCACCTTTCCTCCTTTTGTTGCGGACAAAAAATGGACATCTGCTTTTTTTCTAGCTCAAATAGCAAAAAAATCAGATTGAACGTTTTTGAAACAAAGGCCTAC
>CM057137.1:9476344-9578963 GCA_029964075.1 Patiria pectinifera | reverse complement strand
CCTAAGGTCCCTGGCAAGTGCAGTCAGTACTAAAGGGTGCATAGTTGTTATCAACAAGTGAATCAAATCCAGTATTTTGGATTTTGGAGACATTCTGAGCATACCTCATACATGGCATAATATGTGATGCGATCAAGCTAAATGAGTCATTTGTCGACCCTGGTCATTTTTTTAATACAGGTTTGAAATGAGCACAATCTCAGCATAACTGCTGTGAAAACCGCATGCTGGTACCATCTTAAGTTTAAAAATTATGGAAGTCGGACCACCAAGAAATGTGATGAAGTGATGTGATGAAGTGGCCCTATTTTGGCCTGAATCTCCAAATAAAAATTCGCGACAAACGACTCATTTAGCTTGATCGCATCACATATTTACAGGTAAAGTGGAACAGTTAACAATTGTTGACTGTTGTCTATGCGCCCCAAGGGCATAGACCATATCAGAGCAGTCAACAATTGTTTTGTTATATCGTGCCAATAAGTCAAAAATATAAATGGTTAAATTGCGGTAACTTACTGTGTGAGAAATATATTTTTATAGACCATGACACGTGGCCATTCTAGACCAATGAAATTTCAGTATCCAAGCACACGATATAACAATTGCAGCTATCCAGAAAGTAACTGACAAAATTATTGTTGAAAAGCATCCTTGGTTTAAAGATAGTAATGGCAATAAACTCCCTGTGAAATTATTCTTTCTGGCATGTATGCTGTCGTTTTGAAGCAAACAATAAAAGAAGGCAATTTCAAAGATGCATCAAGTGACGCACGTTTTTGGAAATTTCCGTTCGTAGTTCGTTTGTGATTTGGCAAATCCATGAATGGCTGGTGCGCACAAGCGTTGACACAATCATTCATCGGTTTAGTGAGTGACATCATGCAGCAAAAGGCTGAATGATGAGAACGTGTCCCGGATGCTGATTTCGGGCGCAATTCATGACTCGGCAACTTTTGAATTAAAACCGAGATCCTGGAATACTGTGTTTTTGGAATATGCAGCATTCACTAAGCTAAAACTTCATCAGGTTAGTTGTTACAGGGTTCAACTTTTGCGGTAGCCTGCTAGCCAAATGCTAGTCCAAACAGCGGTGGGCTAGTCAAAAAATTAATGGGCTATGGCAAAGATCAAAGGACAGGATGATTGTTAAATTCAGAAAGCAAACCTGTATCAATTTGTGTCTAATTTTATGAACTGTTTAGAGTTAAATTATTAGATCTGTTTATTAAAAACAATGACAAAATTACCTCAGGATACACATGTTGCATGTACATGTATGCACATTGTTGTTTATGAGACACTCTGTAAAAGAAAAAAAACATGCGGGCTAGTGAAAATGCCTGCGGGCTAGTAAAGAGTCTGTTTCTGTAGCCCGGCTGGCTAGTGAAAAACAAAAGTTAAGGTCAAACCCTGGTTGTTAACAACCCATCTTTAGATTTTGAGCACTTTTGTTGCTTCAAAAAGAATGCACAAATGACAAATGATCTACTCTAGCTATACCTTTAAGTTATAACGCACAGCTTTGCCCTGCTTGCAAGGGACCAGCTGCGTTAGAGGAACCAAGACTAGGCTAGGGGGAGCAAGCCTACAGATTTTGTTTTTAATCCTAAACATTTGTCCTTGAGCAATGCAAGTTATTGGGTAGTTTTGCCCTTATTTTCTTTCCTTTTCCCCCCATGTTTTATTGACAGGAATATCAAGGTCGTCGTCGAGACTCCCTTAGTCTCACTCCAGCCGTTTTGATGAGTGCCATCATGGTAGCTGAGAACCAAGGAACTTGGCTGCTAACCTCCGCCTCCAGCACCCACTTCAAGGGTGAGTGTTTGGGATTTCTTCAGGATTTGGCAAATATGTTACAAAAAAATCTAGGACATTATTCTCAAAAAAATCGAACTGAACAATTTTGTTGCATCCAAAAATATGTACTGAGGAAGCCCATGCCATATTGTGGCTTAATTTGGATCAAACTGAAGATGAAATCTGGCAAATCTACCAGTGTGTAGGAACCCAGTTGGCATTCTTGTACTTTCAACTTTTAGGGGGCTTAAAGCTCATCATGTACTGTAATGTCACACAATTGAGGGATATTAGGAATTAATTGTGGCCAGATCCAAAAACAGGAGTTGTAACTATTTTTCACTTTATGTTCTCTTTTTACAAAAAAGAAAACATTTTGGTATGTTACTCAGTTTGACATCCTGATGAATTTTTTAAATTAGGTTGGTCCACTGTGAAAGATTTGTTTATCAACTCAAAAGTAGCTCTGGTGATTTCAGACTCACTTGGTCGGGTGAGTGACAAGTAGATTTTCTGTATCAATCTTTTTTACAGATGGTGCACAGGCTCTGTACACCGTCTCCACGGAATCTTGTAGGCAACCGCCTGAAGTCGACCCGTCCACAGGCCGACGGGAATACTTCATAGCAGCAGAGGAAGTTAACTGGGACTATGCACCTTTCACTAGGACACACAGCGATGGTACTAGCTTTACCGATGAAACAAGGTATGTGTGTGCAAACTCTAGAGGGTGCATTACACATTAGGCCAAAAAAAAAAAATAAGTCGGTCTCTGGTCAGCGCGCGCGTCGATTTTAATCATGCGCGTCGATCTTGTTTTTTCCAAAATGTTCCGCGGTAGCTCCAACAGCGCCCTCTGTTTCTGCACCTCCTCAATTTTTTTTACCAAAGAGCACCAAGGAATGGGAAATTGCACCAAGGCAAATGATCAAAAGCACCAAGGTAAATTATGGAGGACACCAATGTACATGAGGACACCAAAAAAGCAAAATAGTACCTACCTTGTCTGTACAATCCAAGCTTGAAGAAAAGAAAAAAAAGCCGCGTTTCCGCGTCAATTCCGGAACTTTGGTCTGACCAGAGACCGAATATTTTTTTTTTTTGGCCTTAGATAGGATAAGTTTGTCAGTGGCGGATCAAGGGGGGTACAGGTGCCCGCCCCCCAGACAGTGACCCAAATTTTCTCAAAAAGGCCATTTTTCACTTGAAAGAGCCCCCCCCCCCCCCACCGGCAGTAACCCCGTAGTTACCCCTCTCTCGATCTGCACAGTTTGATGAACTAGTGGTTCAATTGTGACCTACATGTACTAAGTGTAAAGTCAAACTTTGGTTAAACCAGTGTTGTAGTGAAACAATCACAAGTCACGTCACAAGTCATTTGAGTCATTATCTAGACACTTAAGTTACAGGGGATGAACAATGACAAACGTTGACAATTTTGTTTTACCTAGCACTTCCTACCCCTTCTTCACCAAGGACGACAATCGAATCGGTGGGATGTACAAGAAAGCCAAGTTTGTGGGCTATACTGATGCCACGTTCAGTAGTCCTTCCCCCTTCAATGACAGCATGGGCATTCTGGGACCAGTTATCAGAGGTGAGGTTGGAGACGAGATCAGGGTGACGTTGAGGAACAACTTGAATAGTCACAACATCAGTCTGCAGCCCCATGGCGTCAGATACAACAAAGCTAACGAGGGACAGGCATACAATGATGGCACATCAGGTAGGGCAATTATTCAAAAACAGCCTGATTTCAGTCTCCAAGGTTTTTAGTTACATTTCTCAACTTCGTATCCAAAATCCACTTTAGTTGGAAAGAAACCAGCAAAATAGTTAGAAACCAGCAAAATAGTCTCGAGTTCAATGAATTATAAGAATGCACATTGCTGCTGCAAATCGTCCAAACCCAAAATGTAAATTCACTTTTGACTCACACTCGGTCTCAGCACTTGGGCCTCAGACTAAATATCTGTAGAATAAAAAAACTACTCACAGTGGTGGCAACTCTTTTCCAGCTGCGGATCACTTTGATGAGATGGTCATCCCTGGTTCTTCCTACACGTACTCCTGGTCAATACCTGAATCCGTCGGTCCTACCAGCCTGGATCCAGACTGCATTACTTGGATCTACACGTCGGCTGTAGACCCAGAAGCTGACGTCTTTGCTGGTTTGGTCGGCCCGTTATTGGTCTGTAAGAAGGGAAGCCTCAACAGCACCACAGGCAAACAGGTTAGTCCAGAGGATGACATGACGGTCTGACATCTGATATTTACTGATCATTTACCAAACACACTTTGTACTGTTAGTGCATGTGGAAACTCAAAATTAAATGTTAAATTTCACCCCTTGAAAAATGAGATCTTTTGATGGAAACATTTCGGTGTCAGGGAGATGCAAACTTTGATACTAAGCAAACATGACTTGATAGCACAATTTTCTTGGCATTGTTGCAGAGCTCATTAAATAGATTCATAAGTGAGTTTAGGGGAGTCTGTTTCCGCAGCATCAGCTGGCTTACCGACAGCACAGGATGCCTGTGGTAGTGTCATGCCAGGCCCTCCGGTGAGGTGAGACCTGCAGTAGCTGGTCGTAGCGGGCTTCGTTGAACACAGACACATGGTCTCTCCAGTCAACATGGTCTTTCCAGTCGACGTAGTCTCTCCACCCGTACGATTTTAACTTATAAGATCTTATAAGATTCTTATAAGAATCTTATAAGATTCTTGTAAATGAGTAAGAATCTTATAAGATTCTTAAAGATTCTTACAAGTGAGTAAGAATATGGCAAGATTCTTATAACATATTTTTAAGTCAGAATTTCTTCTGATCATCCTTCTTATTGTTCCTGAGGAATTCTTATAAGAGACCAAAGTTTCAGTCAGAATGTTAAAGAATTCTTATAAGAAACCCCTTGAGTAAGAACTTGGTAGGGGGTCTCCATAAGAAACTTTGTCAGGAAGTATTATGTAACATAAGCTGGCTGCTAATGGGCCACAAGTAGGTCACATGACACAGTGACCTTGCATTCCAGAGATAAACAGTCAGTGTGGGAAATTTGAAATTTGCAGTCAGTATTAAGTGCAGCAGTGTTGAGTGCACATATACTGGCTTGCAACTGAGGACAAAAACTGTATAAAACTGTGTCAAAATTGTGGATTCCCTGACATGGCCTTTGGACATAATTTTTTGTTCATGTACACACTTAACCTGAACATGACATCCAAAATACATGTGTGCTGGACCGATGTCTGCATGGAAGTCTCTGGAAAGATTGCTGTCAAGAATTGTCAAGAGTCAACGCTCTCAAGCCGTTTGCAATTAAACATGCATGATGTTGTGCACTGCAACTGGTAAGTCTTCATGTACATGTACATGTAAAGGCATGTATAATACATTGTGTACAATTAGGACATTATTTAATTCTTTATGTGTTAATAAAAATGTACTGCTTTGACTGCATTACATGAATCAGGTGTCTTTCAAATGACAAATTTAAACTTAAGCATGGAAAGGAATTGAAAAAAAAATAAGTCAACTTAATGACGCTTAACGCTCAGTTTATTAAGCAACTTCTGGTCATAAGCTAATACTCTACAAAAAAAATGAAACCTTGTTTTTACATTACATTTGTATATATTAATTAATTCCAAGTATTCTGTTTTTCATTTCAGATAGAGCAAAATTGCAATTACATGATTGTGGTGGACGACATCCTTAGGCAAAGTCTGGATTGCATCCACGACAAAGGTCTAACAATCAAGCAGAAGAAATCAAGACATCATCAAAGATCAAAGCCTGCATCTCGCTGATCTTGACTACCGTAAGTGGATCGATCTGGCCCTCACGGCTGATCATCTGTGTGATATGCTCAAGACCTGTTAACATCTCTCGAGAATGCTGCAGCCAAGGTCGGCCTGTTTCTTAATGCAAAGAGGACCGAGTACATGACCATCAATGAGGAGAGCCACTACCCAATATACACCAGTGACGGCACCCAACTTAGAGAGGTCAGTGATTTCAGGTACCTTGGGTCATAATGTTGCCGACAGTAAGAAGGACTTCTTCACTCGCAAAGGAATAGCTTGGAGTGCCTGTAACAAGCTTCATAACATCCGGCAATCAAGTATAGCACAATCAACAAAGCTGGCCTTCTTCAGAGCCTGTGTGGGGAGCATTCTTCTCTATGGAGCTGAAACCTGGACCATGAAGAAGGAGCTTCAAGATCGCCTTGATGGCACATGCACCATGCTTCTAAGAGGGTGGAGAACATCTCATGGTGTGAGCACAGGACTAAAGAACAGATTTACGGAGACATTCCACCTACATCTCTGCTATTGTTGCTCAACGACAAGTTCGCTTTGCTGGCCACTGCTACCGTGCTGTAAACCAGGACATATGATCTGATGTATTACATGTATGTTGGAAACGTCCATGCCGCAGAGAACAAAGACCTTTCAACTACATTGAAAGTTTTAAATCTCCTGCAATCGAGGATGCCTATTGTCTCTTTTTGTTTGTACTCTGACTTTTCAGGAGACCTATCTCCCACATGTTTTGTACACGATTGTAAATATGGGACCTCTCGGGAATTGGTGGGGACCCTATTGTCCTCTATTGTTCAACATCCCATACTGAATGCAGAAACGAACTCATGTACATGTATTTTGGAAGATGTTAAGTACCTTTTTGGAATACATGTATTTTATAAATCAGATTACTGGTTCTGATCACTTTATTTAACGTGTAGTAAAACCAAATGAAAAGAATTATTGTATTTCAACTTTTCCTCTGAAAGCTGTTAATTATATGATCAGTTTCATGTGTTGTTTAGTCCTGAAACAAACTGTAAGTATTAAATTAACTCTTTTAGCCTACTTTTACTGTCCTGGCATCCATTAATTGTTGAGGTGTCATTTTTTTAAATATTTATTTCATCAGCAAACACAAGATTTTTTGTTAGTCATGGGTTTTCATAGATGTTTAGTAACGAGCATGTCTATTCATAATGTAGGTTTATAAGAAAAGTATAACAATATTTTTAAAATTTTATCAGATGTTTAACATCATCTTGTAAGATTTTAAAAATTTTAAAAGATTTTTATAAGATTCTGTGACTATTCTTATAAGATTGTTATAAGATTCTGACAAGATTCTTATAAGATTCTTATAAGAGTATTTTGTAGGCCATGCAGGGATTCTTATAAGAATCTTATAAGAATCTAATAAGAATCTTATAAGATCTTACTAATTTGCATATAAAATACTTATGCATATTTGCATATAAAAATCTTATAAGATTCTTATAAGATTCTTTTAAGAAGGTTCTCAGATTCTTATAAGATTCTTACAACATTCTTATAAGATTCTTATAAGATTCTTATAAGATTCTTATAAGATTCTTATAAGATTCTTATAAGATTCTTATAAGAGTATTTCGTAGGGGAAGTCAACGCGGTCTCTCCAGTCGACGTGGTCTCTCTAGTCTACGTGGTCTCTCCAGTCTACGTAGTTTCTTGTTGACATGGTCTCTTCAATC
The DNA here is from genome assembly GCA_029964075.1 of Patiria pectinifera. Classification (NCBI taxonomy): domain Eukaryota; kingdom Metazoa; phylum Echinodermata; class Asteroidea; order Valvatida; family Asterinidae; genus Patiria; species Patiria pectinifera. The sequence continues at coordinate 9,571,623 of CM057137.1, read as the reverse complement.
AGCGAGGTCTCTCCAATCAACATGGTCTCTCCAGTCAAAGTGGTCTCTCCAGTCGAAGTGGTCTCTCCAGTCAACTTGGTCTCTCCAGTCGACATATGTTCTCTCCAGCTGACGTCTCTCCAGTTGACGTGGTCTCTCGAGTCGATGTGGTCTCTCCAGTCGACGTGGTCTTGATCCAGTTGACATGGTGGTCTCTCCAGTTGACTTTGTCTCTCCAGTCGACATGGTCTTTCTGGGCAACGTGGTCTCTACAGTAGACATGGTCTTTCCAGTCGATGTGGTCTCTCCAGTCGATGTGGTCTCTCTCATCCAGTTGACATGAACTCTCCAGTCAACATGGTGATCTCTCCAGTCGACGTTGTCTCTCCAGTTGACGTGGTCTTTCTGGTCGACATGGTCTCTCCAGTCGATGTGGATTCTCCAGTCGATGTGGTCTGTCCGGTAGACATGGTCTTTCCAGTCGACACGGTCTCCCCAGTAGATGTGGTCTCTCTCATCAAGTCGACGTGGTCTCTCCAGTCCACATGGTGGTCTCTCCAGTTGACGTGGTCCCTCCAGTCAACGTGGTCTCTCCAGTTGACGTACGTGCATGGTCTCTCCAGTCAACATGGTCCCTCCAGTCGGCGTGATCTCCAGTCACCGTGGTCTCTCCAGTCGATGTGCCTCTCCAGTCGACGTGGATTCTCCAGTCGACGTGGTCTCTCCAGTAGACATAGTCTCCAGGCAACGTGGTCTCTCCAGTCGACGTTGTCTCTCTAATCGACGTGGTCTCTCCAGTCAAAGTGTTCTCTCCAGTAGAGTGGTCTCTCCAGTTGACGTGATCTCTCTAGTCGACGTGGCACTCCAGTCGACCTGGTTTCTCCAGTCGACGTGGTCTCTCCAGTTGACGTGGTCTCTCCAGCAAACGTGGTCTCTCCATCTGACGTGGTCTCTCCAGTTGATATGGTCTCTCCAGTCAACGTGGTCTCTCCAGCTGACGTGGTCTCTCCAGTTGACATGGTCTCTCCAGTCAACGTAGTCTCTCAAGTCGACGTGGTCTTTCCGGTCGACGTGGTCTCTCCAGTTGACGTGGTCTCTCCAGTTGACATGGTCGACCTTTCCAGTCAACGTGGTCTCTCCAGCTGACGTGGTCTCTCCAGTTGACATGGTCTCTCCAGTCAACGTGGTCTCTCAAGCTGACGTGGTTTCTCCACTTGACGTGGTCTCTCCAGTCGACATGGTCTCTCAAGTCGAGGTGGTCACTCCAATCGAAGTGTTCTGTCCAGTCAAAGTGGTCTCTCCAGTCGACGTACATGGTCTCTCCAGTCAAAGTGGTCTCTCCATTAGACGTACGTGGTCTCTCCAGTCGATGTTGTCTCTCCAGTTGTCGTGGTCCCTCCAGTCGGCGTGGTCTCTCCAGTCGGCATGGTCTCTCCAGTCAAAGTGGTCTCTCCAGTCAATGTGGTCTCTTCAGCTGACGTGGTCTCTCCAGTTGACATGGTCTCTCCAGTTGACATGGTCTCTCCAGTCGACGTGGTCTTTCCAGTCGGCGTGGTCCCTCCAGTTGACGTGGTCTCTCCAGCTGACGTGGTCTCTCCAGCCCACTTGGTCTCTCAAGTTGACATGGTCTTTCTAGTCAACGTAGTCTCTCAAGTCAACGTGGTCTTTCCGGTCGACGTATAGCCTCTCCAGTCAACGTGGTCTCTCCAGTCAACATGGTCTCTCCAGTCAACGTGGTCTTTCCAGTTGGTGTTGTCTCTCCAGTCGACGTGGTCTCTCCAGTTGACGTGGTCTCTCCAGTCGACATGGTCTCTCAAGTCGAGGTGGTCACTCCAATCGAAGTGTTCTGTCCAGTCAAAGTGGTCTCTCCAGTCGACATACATGGTCTCTCCAGTCAAAGTGGTCTCTCCATTAGACGTACGTGGTCTCTCCAGTCGATGTTGTCTCTCCAGTTGTCGTGGTCCCTCCAGTCGGCGTGGTCTCTCCAGTCGGCATGGTCTCTCCAGTCAAAGTGGTCTCTCCAGTCAATGTGGTCTCTCCAGCTGACGTGGTCTCTCCAGTTTGACATGGTCTCTCCAGTCATGATCAACATGGTCTCTCAAGTCGACATGGTCTTTCCAGTCGACGTGGTCTCTCCAGTTGACATGGTCTCTCCAGTTGACATGGTCTCTCCAGTTGACGTGGTCTTTCCAGCTGACGTGGTCTCTCCAGCCCACTTGGTCTCTCAAGTCGACGTGGTCTTTCCGGTCGACGTAGCCTCTCCAGTCAACGTGGTCTCTCCAGTCAACATGGTCTCTCCAGTCGACGTGGTCTTTCCAGTTGGTGTTGTCTCTCCAGTCGACATGGTCTTTCCAGTTGGTGTTGTCTCTCCAGTCGACATGGTCTTTCCAGTTGGTGTTGTCTCTCCAGTCGACATGGTCTCTGCAGTTGACGTGGTCTCTCCAATTGACGTGGCCCCTCTAGTCAACGTGGTTTCTCTAGTTGACATGGTCTCTCCGATCAACATGGTCTTTCCAGTCAAAGTGGTATCTCCAGTCAAAGTTGGTATCTCCAGTCAAAGTGGTCTCTCCACTTCTCCAGTCAAAGTGGTCTCTCCAGTTCACGTGGTCTCTCCAATCGAGGTGGTCTCTCCAGTCGACGTGGTCTGTCCAGTCAACGTGGTCTGTCCAGTCTCCAGGTACTGTGCTGTGGGAACGAATTCACTACTTTTAATGTAATCCTTTGGACATTTAATTTTGCAGACATCTACCTTTTTTCCATACAGCTTGGAGTCGACGAAGAGTTTTTTCTTCTTTTTACAACATTTGATGAAAATCTCAGCTGGCTTATTGATGAAAGTATTGATGAGTACTCGACCAATCCTGAGACAGTTGACAAGAATGATGAGGATTTTGTGACGTCCAATCAGATGGCTTGTAAGAAATTAACTTTGATCTTTATAACTTTAGTTTGGAATTTTGCTTTATGACGTAAATGCCATTATATTAATTTGGTTTGGTGGCGCGCCGTTGGTAGCCAGAGACATACAAACTGCTTGTTACAGTATACATTCGTAAACATTAAGTTAAAAACGTTATTGTTGGATTTGATACTACAATCTTTGTTTAATTTATTCAGCCATCAATGGTTACTCCTATGGCAATCTTCCTGGCCTGATGATGACCGTCGGTGATCGTGTCTCATGGCATCTGATGGCAGTGGGCAAGTTCAGTGATGAGCACGCCGTGTCGTTCCAGAGTCAGACCCTTACACATAATTCGGGTCGCAAAGCATCAGTGTCGGTCTTCCCCGGTGTGTCAGAGACCGTGATCATGGATGCTGATATTCATGGTAGATTGCTTTAAAGTATGGAATTAGTTGCTTTTCAGAAATAAATCAATGCCCTGATGACAGTTGAGCCAGTGACTCATCAGCTTGTTGTCTTTAACAGGGATAAATAAAGATATTGACTCACTGTGTGCAAGGAGTCAATCAGATGGAATTAGTGATGACTTTGATCCGATAAGTTTGTTGTTACTAGAAGCTGCCATTTGAGTCAATAAAGTCGCTAATTGCCATATGCAATACTTACAACTCTGGAAACTGTGTGAATGGTGACAGCCCGATTGTCCTAAGGTTTGTTTGTCTGAAGGATCGTTTGTCCAAAGGTTGAAGGTCTGTTAGTCCAAAGGTTCGTTAGTCCGAAGGTTTGATAGTCTGAAGGTTCAATGGTCCGAAAGGCCCATTAGTCCAAAAATAGAATAAGGTTAATTAACCTTGCTGGACCGAATAGACAATAGGGTTCGATATAGTCTGACTCGACAATAAGGTCCAATTGTCCAAACTGACAGCATTGAAAACTATTGTGAATTCGGACTATTGAACCTTGAGTGCTTTCAGAATAATGATCCTTCGGAAAATTGAACCTTGTGTTCGTTCAAACTATTGAACCTTCAGACAAATTAACCTTATTCTAAGTTCGGACTACCGAACCTTCGGTTGAACCTTTGGATTATCGAACCTTCGGACTGAAACAACCTTTAGACTATCGCATCAAATGTTTGGATTTATGAACCATATTTCATTTTTGGACTAATAAACCCCCAGTTATGGGAACTTTTGTGTGTTCGGATTATCGAACCTTTGGATCAATAAACCTTAATTCGGACTATCGAACCAACGGACTATCCGGTGGACCCTATACGAATGGTAAATGATGTGTGAACACTCATGTGTGTTCCAGTGTGTGTGGGACACAATGATCACTTCAATGGTTCGATTGGGTTTGTTGTGAAGTATGTGGAACTAATTGTTCATGTCAGTGTACACAAACCTGCAGTGTCTTTGTGTTTAGGCACTTTGTTAAGATCGACTTGTCTCATGTGCATGTGGAGATGAAAATTGGTTGCAGTTTCTGCAACATCTTGAAAAAAAATTCCTTTTACTATATTCTGTAGGCACTTTTGAAATTGAGTGCGAGACCAATTCTCACTTCCTGAATGGCATGGAGGGATATTTTACTGTCACGCCTGTGGAGAACACAACAGAACCAGGAGATGGCCCAGGGGCAGACCGGACTTACTACATTGGTATTGTGGAACGGTACTGGGACTATGTACCAGTCAAATGGGACGCGCAACGAAGTGAAAATTTGACTGATCCAGACAGGTAGGTTTGAGATGTCATCTTGAACAAAATGAGCTAACAAGTGCAAAGTACTGAATAAAACTTGTGAACATAATGTGGCGAACAAAGAAATTGACTGGTATAGGATTTTAGCATGCGACTTTTAGAACACATATGTTGGTGATTTCCACACTCGTCAGTGTCTTTGTCAAGGGTATTGCCAGGGAAGACTGCTAAGGCTAATATAAAGTCTGATAACAGGTGCTTCAAGGTAGAGTTGGCCATTTCCAGCTATGGGCTCCGTGCGCCAACAAAAGAGGGCGCTTTTCCCCACTTTTTAGAGCATGCCTGGACAGGACACACCGCGCTTTAATACGTACTGGTACATGGTTGTGTGAAGTATGCACCACTTATTGCCAAAGCTAAACCGTAGGTTTCCGCGTGAGAGTCAGGCGTCGTTGGCCGGCGAATGCATTACAATTTCTCTTTCGATGGTCTTTCAGACTAGTCCCAGCCCCCCCCCCCCATAACTATGGATAAATTCAAAGTCTGCATTACATGGACCAAGAACCAGTCTAGCAGTGTTTTTGAAACGATTGGCTTTGGCTTCGGCTTCGTCTTTGGAATATTTTTGTTTAGTTTGCCTCTCAGTGGTTCAGAAGTCGGAGGCAAAGCCAAAGACGAAGCAAAGGTTTTGAAAAACCCCTAGGTCTCCCCAACTCTCCTTTTCTGGCCGTTGAAGGGGTACTTATCCGGCGACCAGAATTAGAAGCTTTTACTGTGGTGGTGTCACGCTCAAGCGCTCTTAAAGACGAGGTGAACGCGCATTTTCCCGTTTGTCATGAAACACCGCAGTCTTGGTATAAATACTATATAATGTTGATTTGATTGCTGCGTTTTGTTTTTGGCTGTTGCCATAAAAGGCTGTGTTTTTGTTCTGATTTTTTTCCCCGTGTCTTTCGCTTTTATTCTTGAAGTACTGGCTATGTGTTTGTTCACCAAGGAGACCATTCTATCGGCTCACGATACAAAAAAGCCCTGTACATAGAGTTCACAGATGAGACTTTCAGTACAGAGAAGGAACGTACTGGCCCCGATGCTCACCTGGGAGTCCAGGGTCCCTTGTTGCATATGGAGGTGGGCGAGAATGTAGCCGTCGTGCTCAAGAACATGGCAAGTCGGCGGTATGCTCTAGAGCCACATGGTGTGCTGGTACATGAAGTTGACGACTCTGTTGATAATGATGGTAATGACACACTCCAGTTAAATTGCTTGTAGTTCAAATCACATATGCTTCCAATTCCCCTTAAAATGGCACCTTTTTGCTAAATAAATTTGCTAGAATTTTGTAAAGGCTGTCAATTTTGATTATTTAGGTTGACAAATGTGAAATTTTTACTTTTTTTACCCCGCTATAAGAGTAAGTTTTTGTCATTGTATGTCCAGAAAGATAGTTTTATTAGGCTGTTTTCCTGTTTAAAAAAATTGTAATTTCAGCGAAGTGACTGTCATTATGTTATCTGTGTTTGAAGATGAAGAAGGTGTAGGAGCCGGTAGTACCAAAATCTCTCGTTGGAGAGTCCCTAAACGTGCTGGACCGACGGCCACAGACCCAAACTGTGTGGTGTATGCTTACTACTCCAACATTGACAAAGAGCATGACAGCAACTCAGGGCTTGTTGGCCCGATGGTAGTCTGTCGGCCAGGCACTCTGGGAGAGGACGGTCGCCGGCGCGATGTGGACCGGGAGTTTGCCCTTCTCTTCACCGTCTCGGATGAGAACAAGAGCTGGTACCTGGAGGAGAATATTGCAGAATTCTGCGGGAAGCCTGAGGAAGTGGATAGAGAAGACGGGGATTTTGAGGAAAGCAACCTGATGCATGGTAAGAACATGACTGTGTCTGGTCAGGGCAAATAAAAAAGGATCTGTTGTGACCATCCAGGGTCCAATCTCATAGACCTGCCAAGCACAAAAGTTTGCTTAACATAAAAAATATATGCTTAGCAAAAAAAAATGTTATTAGCCAAAAAGTCCAGTGATGTAAATGCCTTGTAATGGTTTAATTGCTACTAAGCACATATGTTTACTCAGCACTACATGTATTTTCCTCTTAACAGCTCTATGAAGACAAGTCCAGGGTTTCATCGGGGGCACGTTTTTGGGATTACCATAGTTATACCATAGTTATACCATAGTTCAACTAACTTAACTCGAATGCAGAGTGGTTGGACTATTTACATCCCGAATTATTAGTGGACTAATGCTCCTTGATCGGACATGCTTCATGACTGATTAGTGAAGGTCATTGCTTGGGAATTAAATTTGTGGAAGTTGGGAAGTAAATTAAGATCAAGTATTTGCTCACCTAATTATGCCCTTGCTATTTCGAGTTCATATTAGGTTTGATAAACAGTTTAAAACAAATTTACATGGTATATTGCAAAAGCATGTTCATTCATTCCCGACAACAAAGGAAAATTGAGTACACTTGAAATACAGGTTACTGATTTGAAATCTGCTCGACATGTTTTATTGCCATTTAAGCGTTCATCCCAAGTCACATTCAAAATGCACCACTAGACAATCCACTAGTTGTGACCTGTGTTTCTGAATTTGAATTGCTGCTCTTTGGTGTAGCACATCTAAAAGTAACTTTTCAAATGACATGTTGCTTATTTCTCAGCATTTAGATGAGTCATGACCTTTTCAATGAGATTTTGAACAAACCTAAAAATCCATCCTTTAGAAGTAGCAGATAAAATCAGCTTCAAATTTTGAACTAAGTGGATTTGCTTTTCTAAACTTTTTTGAAATCTTTCAACCCTCATTTTAGGAATCAACGGTTTCCTGTACCACAACCTCCATCACCTGGACATGGCCAAAGATGACACAGTGGAATGGTACCTGCTGGGCATTGGGGATGAGGTTGATGTCCACTCTGTCCACTTCCATGGTCAAACCGTCACTTACAGAACCGGTCTTGTTCATAGGATTGACGTCTTTGAACTCTTTGCTGGTAAGATGCTTGGGGTATTTTCCAATTTTCCAAGCTATGGAAAAACATACAGATCCTTGTCCTTGTCATTTGATTGGTAGAACTCACATTCATTATTGCTCCCATTCACACCGGGGCTCAAAAAGTCCCATTTGCCCATGGTGAATGGGATTTACTATTCAACAGTTATGATCATTTGTGAGCAAATGCATGCTGGTGTGCGCGTTGAGCATTGTGCATATTGTTCCTACATTGAAGCCATCAGCTACAGAGTTGGGTTTAAACATTTCATGACTGGTTTGGAAGAGAGAAATACATTTCCCACCAATTTTGTATTGAAAATTCATTTTGACTGTAAATCAAATGACAAGGATCTATATGTCAGTTATCTGAGTGGCTCAGCGTGGATTGGGAGGAATATTATCGCAAGGTAAAATCTGGACTTTTCCATTTCACAAGGCGAAGCCTAGTGAATTGGAAAAGTCTAGATTTTACGGAGTGATAATATTCCTGCCATTTCACAATTTAAAGCCACTCAATATTTGTTTTATATTACTGACATATAGATCCTTGTCATTTGATATGATTGAATTTTTATTTCAATACAAAATCGGTTGAAAATGTATTTCGCTCTTCCAAACCAGCCCTTCACAAAAATGTTTGAACCCAACTCTGTAGCGCTGGCTTTTTGGAACAATACGCGCTACGCGCAACACTGAACGCGCACACCAGCATACATTTGCACAAATACCGCGTCATGGAACAAGAATGATCCTAACTGTTGAATAGTAAATCCCATTCCCCATAGGCGAATGGGACTTTTTGAGCCCCGGTGTGCATGGGAGCAATAACGAATGTCATGTGATGTGAGCTCTACCAATCAAATGACAAGAATCTGTATGTAGGTTGTATAATAAAAAATATTGAGTGGCTTTAAAGGGAATATACATCATTTGCTTTTGCTGTAATTTTCAGAAATGGATGGAATTGGGGGGTTGGAAATATATAGCGAATATAGTTACACTGACTTTTTTGAGGTTTTGGGTTCAAAAATGCTATAAAAACCAAGAAAAACGATAATTTTCCTGTAGTCTGGTTCCCTGACTCCATATAAGAAGAAACAGAGCAGTTTACATACATTGGGGAATTGTAAGGTCAGGGAACCAGTCTAGCTGGCTCATACCCGTTCATAGGTTTGTAATCGATTGCAAACAAGTGCGATGGTCAATTGGGGCCAGTATTTGAAAAAAAGCCAGTTGTTTCCAACGCTGATCGGCCGATCAGCGTTGGAAATTGATACAAAAATACCACTTTTCTTGAAAATGACAGTGTACCAGGTGCCATGATTTTACAGGATTCTTTACACTGTCATTCACTAACAGTCCAGCAAGTTATTTCAAAATGATTTGGTAGTTTTATTTTTTGATGTTTGCAAATGTTGTATTTTCCCTTTAAATTGTGAAATGGAGGAATATTATCACTCAGTAAAATCTGGACTTTAGAAAAGTCCAGATTTTACCCTGCGATAATATTCTTCCCATTCCACTCCAAGCTGCTCCATATTTGTATAATATATATGATTGTCTTCACTGCAGGTGTATATGGCTCAGTGCAGATGCATGCAGACAACCCTGGCAATTGGCTAATGCATTGTCATGTAAATGATCACATACTTGGAGGCATGGAGGCATCCTATACTGTGCTGGGAGGTACGTTTTTCATGGACAACATAAAATTGAGATTGATTTTTTTTAAGTAGAAACAGTTGTTGCTATTTTCACTTGCAGACTGACTCAACAAAATCGGGGCTAATTAGTCAGCATTTTAAAATCCACATTAACATTGAAAACAGGGTGTTTATGCTTAACATGTACCCAAAAACAACCAGGATATTCAAAAGATATCCAGACATTCCCTCTGGTTTAAACCTAGGACAAGAGCAATGTAGACTTGGACTTCGAAGATATAAGACTTCAAAACAAGTCTGACATCTGCGAGTTTTACTGATTGCTGTCTGAAAACGTGGGAGAAATTCCCAAAATTACCCAGGAGGAATTTCAACCCACGTACTCCTGCTTACAAGGGCAGACATCTTATCCACTCAACCACTGATGAGCTTGCAATGCATGGTGGGTGGACTGGAATCTGATAGGTTGCAATCAATGACTGTTTAGTGTAGACACCACAACAGCCAAGCAAAATCTGATAAAGCCATGCCTACTGCGCTGAATGACTTGGAATTGAATTTGTTTTTGATGTTCTTTTCCTTTTTGTACAGACCCCACAACACCCAAGCCCCAGCCCCCACCAACCAGCCCTGCCTCTGCATGCTGCATAGCTAGCACCGTCATGATTGTGGTGATAGGGGTCATCATGGCCAGGAAATTTAACTAGGATATGAAGGGTACACCTGACATACCATAAACTACTTACAGGCAGTTGAATATCACCACCGTGGAGCTCCCAATGTGCTTAGGTGTGCTTTAAATTGCTTTTCATTAGGATTTTTTGTCACTCTGTCTGCAACACAAAAAAAACCAAGCCTCTGTTGCCAAGATGCTAAGAACCTGATTTTAATAGCAGCTACTTTAATATTGCATTAGCACTTGTCTTAAAATCTATGATATAGTCAACTTATATCAGTACGGCTTGAAGTTTCAGGGAAGCGTTGCCAGTCTCCAATTCTAGTAGCTCAGTCTACTAGCAACAAAAGAATGATAAAATCTCTCACTACTGTTCAGGAATGAACTGCATGACAGCATTTTGTATTGCAATGAACAAAGAAAGTTGTAGATATTGACTTATGGCTACACAAGCTGTGTGTTACTTAAGTGAGGAATATATCTTGCCTTGCTTGTCATAGGCCTACAATCAACTGCACCAGCACTCTAAACCATCAGACTTTGTTAAGATTGAGAAATTTCAACTGATGTTCTCATGTATGACCACCTGATGGACTCTGCGGACTGGAGTACATCACCACATCATGTACATGTACGCATACATGGACAAACCTTTGACTATTTACACCCCTGCTACCTTTTGTTTTAATGTACATTTCATTGTGGTGTGCAGAATCAGTCTTTGCGATTTTGGCAACTTTGGCCTGGCCACTTAGGTCTTCAAGATTTATATCACTACAAGGAATATAATTACTCCTAACAATGGAATGTTTTTTTAGTGTATTGATAATATTGCATGTTGTAGAACTCTAAGTTATATCCAGACATCGAGTGCAAATAGTACTGGTATAGCATTTTACATATTTGAAAATGTTTAAAAAGAATACAGATACTTTTAGGTTAAGGGTACCCTTTTGGGGGACAACAATTTGTTTAGCAATGACAGTGATGTTTCATTCAGGATACCTCCTTTTATAATTTCGTCCGGTGGAAACTTGGCATTTTAAGGTTTTGTTTTAGTTTATTAGCTTCTACATTCCAAACTTACCGGTACTATTCAGAAAGGCTGAAGAAATATAACTATAAAATCTGTGTATGCATTGAATTTGATTACATTTTGTGCATATACACCGTAAACTTTTTAAAGGAAGGTTCAGAACTCAGGTGTTTAAGTCTTTATCTCTTAATATTGCATGCAATAATACAATATTTTTAAGATTAAAATTTGTTTAATTTTTTTCAAATATTATAATTTTTAAATACACTTTGATTAACATCTTATCTTGTGTGCTGTTTTATTTACTTCATTTCAACTGTTGTAATACAAGAATTTGGTGTGATTCTGTATTAACATTTTAAGAAAAAGACAATGGTAGGCTACGTAGAGAGTTTAGTATTAAATTTAATCTCTTAAAATATCAGATAACTTTGTTGATTCCATTATGTACTGTCACACTTTATATTCTTACTGACATCGCCCTCAACTTTGACCTTTCTCAATCATTCAGAATGAGGTGTAATTGTAAACCTTCCATTTGTATTAATTGGGTAGAAATCAAATTACCTTAAAACAGAAAATATTATTAAGTGTGGGTCTTAAGGTTTTCATTTTCAATAAAATCAGTCAAAAGTTGTTTTTTGGCCTAATGGAACATTAAGCATCTTTTCAGCAAGTTTATAGAGCAATTGTATTTTTGCCCAAATAGTATTTCAAAAAAATGGAAGGGTAAACTTTAAAATTATATAGGCCTACTATATATTTTTCAGGGGCGACAGTTTTCTCCAAACAATGCAAAAACACTTTTTTAATGGAAGAAGAGCTTTATTTAAGCTTACACCTATGAATTTGATTATCGGTGAAAAAAAGTCGCTATTGGGACAAACAATATTTTGGATGGATGCCCAAAAAGTTGGGACAGATTTTTCATACTTCATAATGTGCTTACATACCCAAAAGGCACATTTCCCCTGCAATTTCCTTCTTTTTTGGGGGGGGGGGGGGGGAGGGGAACTGGTACACTGTGTTGGTGTCGCTGCAGTAGCCATCCACCGGGATCATTCGCTCACCCACACGCTTCTCAGCTCCGTGCTGTTGAATTGATGCCGAATATGGGCACCTTCGCAATGGGCCACCCAGTCTAGCCACTCCGTGGCCATAACACCGAATTTGTGGCTCCTGATTGGTTTGAAGTCTCGGTCGGCCCGTCTCCTTATACACGTCCCCACGGGCATCTCTTGCATCAGAGACCATAGAGGGCGTTGGCGTCAAATCCTACGATGTTTTGACACAGTTTGGTGCCTCCTCGGATGAACGTTTTCCATTTCTCGTGGTATCGATGGAAGACGAGAGACGGGCCACGCACGATGTTGTCTCTGAGTGTGTAATAAAGGTCCTTGTTCGCTTCGTCGATGAGGCTGAAATAGATGTCCTTCGGTAGTGTAAGGAATAGGTAGTGTAGTGACAGACCCGGGACCGAGATGGCGCATTTAAACATGTCCATTTTGCCGCTCTCTGTAGAATGCAAACATCTTGTCTACCGCATCGAGAAAGGGAACCACGTCCAGGTTGTTGTACCAAACGAGAAAATCCCGTACTGTGGTCATACCGTGCTCCTTCCACACGCTCTGGCAGTACTGATATTCCTCCTCGGATATGTTGCATCCCTTCAGCTTGCTGTATAAGGCCTGATGAGGTGGAAGTGACCCGACTCGTACGGTAAAAAAATCCTTTGGTCAGGGGGCAGTCATACGCCTTCAAAAATTTCGCGCATCTGTATCCGGGAGCAAGATAATTTGTGATATCGAGAAACTTCAACCTCTCGGTTTTGAGGGCCATGTACGTGCTGGTTCTTTTGATGATCAATTTTAGAGGATCTGTTTCTTGAAGTTCCGGGTACAGATAACGCTTGATGACGTTGATATCGTACTTTCCAGAGTTAAAACCCAGCACCGGTAACTCTTGAAGATATTCGTCTAACTGCTCCCTGAGTTTGTTGATGTGCTTGTGCAGTTTGCTCAGCGGCATTGACTCGCTTTTCATGTCCTCAATCATCTCATCCAACCTCTCAAAAATGACTTCATATTTCTCCAGAAGTGTGTCGTACGCAGCTAGACTGATGGTATGTAGGTAGTCGACCATGTCTGATACCAGTTCACGCGGGTTGCCGTTACTGACAAAACACCGTGGTGCCTTGTAGTCCGGAATATTACTGGCTATGCTGCAACTGAGTAACTAGTGGCGTGCTTCCCATCGCAGTTTTCCATCTCGCTGGCGCATTGAGGGAGATACGGACTGGAAGTAGCATTCGTAATCAAAGGTTGCCCTGTAGGGGTAATATTTCATGTTCTCCTCTACATCTATGCCGATCTCGGATAACTTGTCGAAGATTGTTAAAGGGAGTTGGTAAGAACCCCCACTAAACTTGTGTTTAACGTTGACGTCACACGTGATCTCATGGGTCATAAGATTCCACGATCTGGTAACCACGGTGTTGCACTTGGAGCAGGCGTAGGATCGGCTGTACTTACTGAGATCAGAAATGTAGGAGAAATGATTTCCCCACAGGTTAAATACAGAGTATCGGGATAGCGGCGGTGAGAACGCCTGATCAGTTCCACCTGGATCGTGGATTTGTTCGGACATTGTTCCTCCCCTGTCATCTTATCAACCTCGTTCTCGTCATCATCATCGTCATCGATCTCTGCCGGCAGCAGCATGTACACCTGCACATTCACCTCGAACACCACCTCGGCAATGGCCAGCTCATCCAGCGTTATTCCGTCTACCAGATCTTTGCCCGCAGCCTGGCGGTATGTTTCGACCAGATGATGTACTGCTTTTTCAGTCGAGTGTGAATTGGTGCCCCTATGCACGGCCAGACAACGAAAGAAACAAAAATTGTCATCAAACGTCTTTCCGGTGTTTGTGTTTCGGAGCAAGTTTGTCAGACCCCGATTGTTAGCGACGTAGTGCGGAAGTTTCTCTACGGGTGAGCCGATGGGAAACTGCGGCATTTTGTTGACGTAGACCGTCACGTTGGTGGTTGCTGCAACGGTCCACTTTGTGTCGGGTCGACGCAGAATGCCGTACTGTAAGATGTCAGTCTCTCGGACTCTCTCCCTTACACGATCCATGTCTTGCTCCGTAGCAACAGTCTTCGGGGTAGAGAACAGCTTCGCATTGTTTTGACTGGCGTGAAAGTACCTCAGCTGACCCGTCTCCGAATGACGTAGGATAAACCCAAACGATAAGTTGATCTTTACTCGGCATCGAAGACGCTGAAATATCATTCTCAAAGCCAAATCAACGTCTATGGGTCGAGTTTCCAGCCAGTCGAAAGTTGTATACATCTTGAATGCGGCGTCCTGTCGTGTAATGCGTGCGAATGGGCAACCAGTGTCGACGGAGAGCTTTGAGAATATCATCAGCCTCTTGCAAGTTTTTTTCGCCGTAATCATCAGCTGGAAACTCGCGGGGATCCTCGGGAACAGTTTCATATCAGGTGACTCAGGACGGGAAATCTGATGTGATAACGGTTCTTCGTGTATTGACGGTGGAATTGCACCGCTTTCGTGGTACGTTTGATGTGTCTCCTCAGGCTGTCATGTCGACTGAAAGACTTGTCACACAGTGGGCAGATGTGCCCCTGTGGTGTCTGTGGTGTCTGTGGTGACGGTAGTGGTACGCCAGTCGGTGATGTTGAAGTAAGGACATTGGGAACAGCCTCCATCATATCAGGCTCTCGCTCCTTATTCTCAGCGATGGATTTATAGGGTTCATGGTTTGGCTCGAACGGTGTAGTAAGATGCCGACACTCCACCGTGGTCGTTTTGTAGATGACACAACATTTGGTTCACCCTCTGGAAAACACCTCCGCATGCTGGACAGGTTGACATCTTAACGATTGAGCTTTGGGGAGGCGTACAGTTACTTCCAGCACGTGGCGACTCTCCATTGCCTTGATGCGATATTTGACGTGTGGTGGACGGCAGCTGATCTGCGGTGTGGTTCTTGCGATGCCGTTTTAAGTTGTCGGGACGAGAGAATACTTTGCTGCAAACCAGATAGGTCACGGCCTTCTTGTTGACATTCGGACCGATCTCGTGAAGCTTGCGGTGTCGGATAAGGTTGGTCAATTGACGGAAGACCTTTCCACACGTCCTGCATGGGTATCGTCGCTTTGACTGCCTTTTCGTTTTGTTCTCGCCCATCCTGTAATCCTTGCTGCTTATCGCGGCTGACGGCTCGGGAAGAACGTCAACAATCTGCAGAGAAAAGCAGAAACAGGATCGTTAATACAAATATTCACTTACATATATTAACATAAAATGCGATCAATACATAGACATTTTGTTTTTTATGGATTACTAATTAAGAAAGAAAAACTGTATCCCAACAAGTTGGTTTGTAAAGTATAGTATAATACATGTATACAATGTAGTGATATTTGTTTTCCAGATGGTTGTTTTGTACTTCCCATAAGCTGATCTTCATCTTGATCGATGTCCCACTCCTCCTGCAAGCATCGAAGGAACTGCTGACTGGGAGGGGTGCTTGTCGGATAGGATTTCATGACTCCCTGGTGGCTCATATTGAAACTTGAGGGTATCTGGGTTTTATAAGAAAAACGAAAATCGTTATTGTAAGAAATTACACCATTTATGTACAAATGTAAATGTGCATGTATTATCGAATACATAACAATTATAGGACACTTACCCGAGACTCAAGAGCGACGTGACGATGTCAATGTCCACATTCAAACTGATCCTCGTGACGACAATCCTCACCTTATATACCTTCCAGATGACGAAAATCTCTCTTTTACTAAATCTAAAAATAGCGCAGCATATTCATTGTTATGCTAATAAAAGAACGCTACCTTAAAAATAATGTTTGATTGAATTTTATTTATTTATTTATTTATTTATTTATTTATTTATTTTTTTTTTAGGAAATTTATATTGTTAACGAAATTACATTTTTTTTAAATGGTTTGCGTTTACGTTGGATTTTTTTTTTTTGTATATTACATGGCCATGATTAGAATTAAGATGTGTCGCATTGTCAAGATAAGATTAGTTTATATTGGTCGTTCATATATGATGTATCATTCTTAATTAAACAAACGGTATTCTCAAGCTAAATCTGTAACCTTGAAGATCGTGTAAACATTTGCAGTAAATTCCGGTTGTAAATTGGTGAAAATGGCGGGGTTTACATGCACCATTATTTTCAAGAACACCCTGTACATGCAATTACACAGTGGAGTCAGTACATAACTTTTGTGACCAGTTTTTTTTTCTTTCTTTCTTGTTTGGATAAGGCCGCATTGTTCTTAACAACTTTGTGACAATTAGGCCTAATCAACTCAGTTTTCATGATCGTCATAATTATTATTATGGATGATGAGTGGGAAATAGACGATGTGTTTTTTTTTCTAGATTATTGAAATTCAGTATGAACGCAACATCACTTGTTAATTTCCATATTCATTAGGTGGCCTTCGACAACGACTGCATCGATTGGACGCAGAACACATGTTAAGTGACTCTGGTGAGAAAAAAGAAGAAAACAATCGCAAGCAATCACATAAAAAGGATCATAATTGGAATAATAAATAATGAAAGCAAAGGATGCATTAAAATCACTATAGAGTTTTTTTCCAGACAAACTCATGTACAATCAAAACGAGTCTTTAATTTAATATTGTACTGGTTTGATCAGTTTCGTTTCAAGGGGTCTTGAATCAGTATAAGATTTTCCAAAAAAATAATACTAATAGTAATTTGATTCGTGCGTTTTATTATTCATTTTGACAAGTAAGTGTATTTCATTCCAAATGGTCCTTAAATTCATTTCGAGCAATTGTACCCATCATCTGTCAATCAGGTTATCAAGAATTATATTCTATCGAGTGGGAAATATTAATATTTGTTGAACAAGTAAGAAGTTGGATTTTTTTCCACTATAGGTGTTTTTTCTTCTTTTTTTTCTTTTTCTTAATTGATATTGAAACAAGCAAATATGTCTATTTGTTAGTAACTATGTATTTTTCCGTTTGCTCTTGAGATACACGCGTCGCTGTCAAGACGATCTTAAACATTAAGATCATAAAATCAAGATTATTACCAAAAACAAAAACCCCGACGGGTGTAGGCTACGTAGATCGTATACATGCATATTGCCAAATAACATACGTATTCTGGTCTAAAGAATGTAGAGGATTGCTTCAAAAATTATAATAATTTTAAAAAAACACCCCCCCCCCCTACGTCGCTATTAATGAGGAGCACGGAGATGTTTAGTCAGTCAATATTTTAACACAAACAAAAGTAATTTTTCTTTTGAAAAAAACCCGGACTGTTTCTGTAATTAATTTTTATATATATATATATATATATATATATATATATATATATATATATATATATATATATTTATGTTTATTTTATTTACAATTCACAATGTCATCAATGTATTATTATTCGGGCTCCTTTTGACTGAAGTTACAAAAAGATCTATAATCGTAAATAAAATATCTGCGACAAGTAATGAGACTCAATGCGCATGCGTTTTACGTTTAGCAAAGATCCACATTTACGACTGAACTGTTTAGTAAATGTGGTGTCAACGCCTTATTGCCGTTTTCATAGGTAAGAATTGTACATGTCTCGAAATTTAAAAGTACGGATTCTTATATTTATATAAAGAGAGAATTCATGATACAGGAATATGTGTGCCTGTCTCAAAGCACAGCACAGTGTTGCTCCGAATAGCACACGGTTTCTGTGCATTTTCGCAGTGATATGCTAGGTTTAACGTTATCCATATCGTACTGTTAACCCAACAATTGCATTATAATGCGAGTGTCCCAATGTCTTATTCCTGATTCATGACTCATTTCACTAGCAGGGTTGGGTAAGCCTCTCCTAGCTCCCCAAAGTTTGGGAACATGTGTACGATTCTATTCCATCCAATGATTGGGTGTTATGCTCCCATTCTCCTCAGAAATTGGGTACGTGATTCTTTTATTCCAAAAGGTTTGGTATACACATTCCTCCATGGTATACACATGCCGTTATCTCCCCAACTCTTTGCTTCTATTCTCCCCAAAGGTTGGGTTACGTGCTCCTGTTCTGCCCGAGGGCTGGGCCAGATTGGGCACGATATACTCCTATTATATCCAAGGATTGGGGTACGCTCCTAAATTCTACAAGCATTGTTGGAGGCTTTTTCTACCTTCAATAAAATTATCCACAATATCCACATAATTATGCTAAACAGCTGGACAGACTTTTTTTTTTTTTTACACCTTCTCATCTATACAGATAATGACAGACAGTTGCTGACAGGGTGAAGATGGTATTTGGGAGCGAAGTTCACTGAGCAGTGGATCACAAGAAGCAGGCCATACCACGACCATCCACCTCAAAAGCCCTGGATGTTTGCTAAAGAGCACACCTGCAAGTACCAAGCTGTTTCCTTCCCCTATAGCTTAAAAAAAAAGCTGTCTTGAGTCTCAGAATCATAGTAGAGAAAAATATGTTTTGATTGCAAATTTGGAAGCTTTGTTCCGACCAGTATGAGACATTTAATGAAAGGATAATGCTGGTTTTTTTTTTAATTGTAAGAAGCTTAAAGAACTTCTGCCGCAAGTAAATTTAAAGAAATAATGTATTTGAGAGTGAAAAAACTTGAAAACTCAAACAGGCACGGTAATAAATGTGTTTTGTAGACGTCATCGGGCATGAGAGAGCTAATTAGAAGTAAAGCAGCTCTTGGTGCATTCACAACAGTTTCCATTTTATTTACCTTTGACTCTCAATTTTGATTTGAGCTCTTCAGTTTGATGAAGTAGTTAGAAGTGAGGCTATTGTTTAGCCAACGAGTGTTTTCATTAGAAATTGAGATATTTGTGAATCTTTATTTTATGTATTTATTTTTGAACTGAGGATTTGCTGCGGTGTTTGTTTGGTGTTCATAAATAAAGAGGGAAAAACGAAATAAACATTTTTCGGAAGTGATTTATTAAAGTCTGTGCTAACTAACTGTTGGATAAAAAATGCCCATTTTTTGGTTGAATCAAGTCCCAACAACTGAGCTTTTGCAATGGATTTATGCCCAACAATTTATAAAAATGTACGAGAATTTACCAACAAGTGGTCGTAAACTGGATTCACAGTTGCCCAATTATTGTACAGCTGGATCCCAACTACTAAAGGCCCTGTCACACTGTCTGCGATCTTATATGCGCTGTCACTGCGTCCTTGAAAAATAGCTGGGGCGCAACAACAACTACTACATCTCAGCCACAACTACATAGGTCACCAGATGGGCGCCAGAAGGTCTTAATGGTCTCCGATGAGCGCAAAGGTCTTTGAACATGCTCAAAACAATCGCAACACCTCTGCGCTCTGGCCAGGGCGCCCTAATGACACAACTCGGGCGCTGTGCGAGCGTGAATCGTGCGACATTGAAGTGGCATTGAGGCAGCTTAGGCGCTGTAGTCCCCCCCCATGAGAAAGTAACTCGACTGCGATGAATCTGTTGAATAAATTTTGAAACTGGACTATGTATTGACCGTTTTGTCGTGGTATACAGCGCAAGTGACCGTTATACAGCGCAAGTGATGTCACATGAGCGTATTTTGGTCAAATAGAGAGCGCGACGCGAGCTATAGGACATATCAACAGCGAGCAGAGCATAGTGCAGGCGCGGTGACAGCGCAGCGGCAGCGACTAGATCGAGTAATTGAGCTTGACAGAAGCGCATAGAGAGCGAGTTGAGCGCATCGTAAGCGCGAGAAGAGCACAGTATGAGCGTAGCTTGAGCTTCTTTGAGACAGAAAATTGTCATTTTCTTGCGTCCTCGCTGCGATTGTTAAATTTATGAAAAAAAATTGGTCGCCGTAAGGTCTCCTATGAGAGCGCATATAATGTGACAGGCCTTTAATTAAGCAGTCGTTCTGAATTCCCCAATAGTGAGCAAAAATTGTTAGTCAACAATTGGGTAACTGTTACTGCCCGAAAAATGGGAAACCTATAATTACCAATCCTTAGGCACACTAGGCCTACCAAGGGTTGGGCAGAAGTACATAACCAACTTTTGAGAAAGTGGTTTGCTTAATTATTTAGTAAAGACATTGCCCAACGACCGTTGGGTAATAATTGCGCAATAGATGTTCATGTTGACTATTGAACCAACGTTGGGAAATAAGTTGGACATTCTTTTGCCCAACGTTCCAACAGTGTATCCTTGTGTGAAAAAAATGAGGTTAATTGCATTTACCGTTTGTCTTTTGTGAACCTTTTTACTGCGGTACCCGATTTAAGTTTTTGTCCGCGAAGCGTCTAAAAAAATTGCGTACTCCGGGAGCACAAAATGCGTCCCCAGAGCCGTTCTTTCCATGAGGATATAGAGCCGAGACATGCATTGCCTTGCAGGGTTGCCAAGTAGAGGGCAGAGCTGCAATTAATGAAGGACGCAGTAACTAGTATATAGCCCAGAAAAAACTTTGTATTTAAAGAAGTGAAAAATAAAAATAAACCGTGAAGTAAAGTTCAGTCAGTTTTAAACCTGCGTTGTATATAACAAAGTTGTACCGTTTCCGCTCGTATATGCAAAATTCTGTTGCCTCGTGGACAAAACGTAAATCGGGTACTGCAGAAAAAGGTTTAAAAAGGCAAACGGTAAGTCCAATTAAAAAGTTCAAAACTTCAAAACTTCAAAGAGATGGCTCCTTTGCAACATTGCAGTTTTTTTTACTAACACTGAATTATGAAATCGTCTGACAAACACTATACACTGTACCAGCGACAAAACACAAAAAAGCCCTCCAACGGTCCGTAACCAACCTTGGACTACCAGTGACACTGACAGCTCTGCTCTAATGCGCACTCGTTACCGAGTAATAGCTGGATATAGTGTGTCATAATCCAGACGATCTCTCACAAACAGTCCAAAGATTAAAATCCGCTATCAGATAAACTGACATTGGCGGATCTCAAGTTTCGTAAATGTTAGTATGTTACCACGGAGTGGGTATTTCCGTGTAAATCACGGGTGCGACGTCTTTAATGTGGCAGCAACAACCAGCTCGTCACCCCGACTCTGACCCCAGCTAAGTCACGTACGCCAATAATAAACGCAACTCAAAAGGCACACACGTCAGCACCAGAATACGTCTGGCATCCATTGTCTCATAACCAACAATCACTTTTGTGTACCCACCGGAAACTGAGCAAGCTTCATAAATATTATAACTGAGCTCCTGGTGGCAGATTGGTACTGTGCTTTGAGACAGCTTCTCTTACTGGCTGGTGTAACGTGTGCTGAGCTAGTTAAGTGCGAAACTACCAGTCAAACCTGCTGCCCAGATTGCAGTGCTGGCCCAGTTTCCGAGAACTTGTACCGAGATTTAGCACGCAGTATGCACCGTTTGGTCCACGTCTGGCCCGGCGTGGCCTTGGCTGCTTGCCTGGTGGTGGGACTCTACGGTGGTGTCGTGTCTGCACGAGGCTTCGTTACCAACCAGTTACGGGAATACTTTGTGGCTGCCGTGGAGATTGAGTGGGACTATGCTCCATCGGGGAGAAATCTCATCAAGAATACTGACATCCACGAGGGAAGGTAAGGAGATCAGTGGTTTATATCCCCTTACAAACTTTACAGCCAGAATCCCAGGCCGTGTCTGAATCTGCGGCTGCGGTTCGGCTTAGGCTTCTGCTGTTGGCGCCTGTACTGCCGTTAGTGAAGTCGGTTTTAGTCGATTGATTGACTGGATTCTTAATGACTGAAATGCTGTAGTCACTTAATGTTTACGCATGATTCTTGCGTCCGATGTCTTTAAGTTATACTCTTTCCGGCGTAGTACGCTGTACTCGAGTCACAAAATTCAATCATATATGTCACTTTATAATTATAGTACCGTATTTTTTTTTCAAAGGCTTGCGTCGTACATTGTTCCGATAACTAATGATGTGCCGATTACAATGAAATATGAACGTGTGATAGATTTTGCCGGGATGTGTTAGTCTGTTCATGGAGGAAGGAATTAACTTCCTCCATGGTCTGTTTATGAAAGCATAGGATATGGAGACACAAGTTTCAGAAGACTTATTTCCGACTATACAAGTAAAGTTGCTCTGAACAAGGCTCCTCGATTTGGGTAAGATAATTAATTGGGTATTTATTTTTTCGAGTTTCTCCCCCCATAATAGAGTTGTTTTCCGATTGCTACATTTTTGTAGCAACGTAAAAGTTAGTCACTTT
Source organism: Patiria pectinifera (assembly GCA_029964075.1). Lineage (NCBI taxonomy): Eukaryota > Metazoa > Echinodermata > Asteroidea > Valvatida > Asterinidae > Patiria > Patiria pectinifera. The sequence goes on along the minus strand of CM057137.1, from coordinate 9,549,367 downwards.
TTAATAAAACATCGAACAAAATATTCTCGTTTTAGTTGCATTAATAATTCGCAAATTTCGAATTATTTGCGGCCTGTCAATAATTTGGTTATCGCATGCAGCGCATGTTGTTCTTTAAATAATATTTTGTGCGTTACAGGCGCAAAAGCGACGCAAAACGAAAGCCTTTTTTTCCAAAGGGTTGCATGACACCCAAAATCGCCAAAAAAGTGTTTGTTTTTTCTTTGAAATAAAACATACATATTGTAACTTCGTGAGACCGAGCACAGATTATGCTTTTAGTAGAAAACAATGTCGGACTCGGGAACATAACGGGATTTTCCCCTAATTTTTCACTTGCGTAATGCGATCCCGGGCGCATGCGTGGCACGATCATGGACGCGGGAAAGAACCAATCCGCTCGATCGAGTGAGAGAAGCGTGGGCGGGCAAAGGTCGCATTGCTCAAGTCTGGAGGTTGAAAAGGCCATCGAGTATTGATGGGGTATACTTTAACTTGGGATTTGTCCATGGTACAAGGCAGCCGTTTGGGTCATCACTGTCCGGCTGTTGTATTTACCTTCCGTTACCGCAAACCGCAACAAAGAGCTTGATTCTAGAAAGATGATTTGACTTTACTTTGTTTGAAAACTTGGCACATGCGCCTATACCGCGCTTGAATTAGCCTTTAGTCAAGTCCCACGCGCCTATACCCGGACCATCCGGACACGTAACGCACCCCGGATGCTGGCACGTAAAAAGACTAGCACGAGCGGCAAAGCCGCAAGGGCCTTTACTATCTCGTGGAACTAATCACTTATTCATTTATTCACGTAATATAAATCAAGCAATATAAACCAATCATGGCTACATCAGCTGCACGAAATTGTATAAGTGGTCAGCAAATCATACGAAAGAAGAAGAACCAATCATCTAACGGTGGTTTGCGGTTACCAGCAACAGCACGCATGCGCGCCATGGCGCGCGTGCTGTCTGGCGCCAGACGACGGCTGATTTACGTTAGTAATTCTGCATTTTCATTGGTCAATTCACAACGGGTAATGCATTATGCATGTCTACCAAATCGGTAGACAAAATGTAAAGAAAAACATAAGCGTTCTCCACGAGATGGTAAAGGCCCTCGCGGCTACGCCACTCGTGCTAGTCTTTTTACGTGTCAGCATCTGGAGTGCGTCACGTGTCTGAGTAAGCGCGTATGTTTTTCTTTACATTTTGTCTACCGATTTGGTAGACATGCATAATGCATTTTATACCGTTGTGAATTGACCAATGAAAATGCAGAATTACTAACGTTAATCAGCCGTCGTCTGGCGCCAGACAGCACGCGCGCCATGGCGCGCACGCGTGCTGTTGCTGGTAACCGCAAACCACCGTTAGATGATTGGTTTATATTGCTTGATTAATATTACGTGAATAAATGAATAAGTGATTAGTTCCACGAGATAGTAAAGGCTCTCGCGGCTTTGCCGCTCGTGCTAGTCTTTTTACGTGCCAGCATCCGGGGTGCGTTACGTGTCCGGATGGTCCGGGTATAGGCGCGTGGGACTTGACTAAATGCTTAGTGCCACGGGGCGGGGACACTGATTTCTTGGAACCGTACCCGTACCCATGGGTAAGTTCCCGCCCCGACCACTGGGCATAAGTTGGAAGTCCCCGCACAGTCCAGGCCGTAGTATAGTACGCCGGGCCTAATGTGGAAGTCCCTGCATATTCCCCGGCAAAAGATGCCTGGCATAATGCCTTAAACTAAGGCCACCCACACTCACTCAGTTCATGCCTTAGACAATTCATGATTTTCTGATTTCTCAATATCCCCACGCATTCTGATGCATGTCGTTCATGTACATACATGTATAGGCTAGCGATTTTCCAAAGGCAAGTCCCGGAGTAACTGCTTAGAGGTCCCTGTATTAGCCCCGGGCAATGCCCCGGCCGGCGGGGCATGCTTTTTGGAAATCCCCGGGTATCGCCCCGGCTTGCGGGGCAACCCCTTTGGAAGTCTCGGGTCAGTCCCGGGGTAATGTCCAGGGTAGCGGGGCACCTTTTTCTCGGAAACCCTTGGGTAGGTCCCCGCATTAGGCCTGCGCTTATTATATAGCCGACTGTAACCGCAGAAACGGTAGGCGTAGGCCGGTCCATAAACTTCACGACTGCAGCAATTTAGATTCTTTGTAACGTTCTCCACTGCGTGAAGGAGGAACAAGTCTGTAATAGTACGGATATGTTGTGCTAAAATATCGATGAATTGTGCAACTTTTCATAAAAGCGTGAAACTGTGCACGGACGTTTATATTCATAAGATGAGTGTTTTAAATGTGTGCACAACTTGTTTACCGGTCCGGCTGGACTAGCATGGACGGTAAGCAAGGAACTTGTTGGCTGACGCACCCACTGCATGCATACACACACAGAGACATACTAAACGCACATCCCGTTTTTAAGGATTCCAGGCTTTCGGTGTAAGCACAAAAACGGTGATCATAAGTGTTCTGTGGTTAGCAGAGACATGATATTTGTCCCGGATGGACCCAGACACGTCACTTGATCCATGTATAAGCCTTGGGCAGATTTATAAAATACTTTTTCTTCATTTTATTCAGACAGAAATAGGGGGAGATTTTCAATTGAAGTGTGCATGCATGAAAGGAAACAGCCGCACAAGCAGTGGAGCACGACGCTGACTTCATTTGATTGCTGTGGCCTTATTTCATGCATCGATAGCTCACCCGATCCGACCTAATTTCAGAGTTGCTCTCCCCGTCAGATTATTCTCGAGGTCCACCCCCTAAAAAAAAAAAAAAAAAAAAAAATTCTTTTCAAAATGGATTTATTGAAGAGTGAAGGAACGTAACAAGTCACAAGACGATACTGATCATGACGAAAGAGAGGGAATCAATGTCCGACACTTTTCGAATCCGCGGCGGTCGGTAAAAGGGAGATATCTGGCGGGGTTCAATTTGTCTGTCGTCAATTTCGTTAACCCCCACCCCCTCGCAACTCCACCCCCACCAATAAAAATACCGGATTGGTTGTCATATCAAAAGTAAAGCGATGCACTATATCATTGGCTTTTAAAAAACCTATCCCTTTTAGCGTTCCTCGTTTAGTGAGCGTGAAGTTGTTTTCATCGCCAAAGAAAAGGGGGTAATATGTGGTGAATGTAACTTGATGCTCCTGAAAAGACATCTCATTTTACGAAAGACTCCTTTATATCATCATAATGACTGAAAATAACTCTGGAGTTTTATGTGAGGGGCTACATTGGCCATTTCGCACAATAAAGCTTTATAGTGCAGCCACTATGTTCTTGTGTTTGTAATTTTTAATTTTTTTTGTTAATGAATTTCTGCGTATAGAGTTCTGAAAAAGTACAAAGTACGTAGTACTTGATAACCGACACCATAGGCATTGTGTAACTTTATACAGAATTATAAAAATGGGACATGTATAGCTGCATGTATATGAGCAATAAAGTCTTAGTCTCAGTTGTCCCGGGACACCAGGGTTGCAACTTCGGTGTTCACAGAGAAAATTAGCTTATTTTGTTTCGAATGCATAACGTTAGACCTAACGTTTAGAAAGTTAGCCGGTTTGGAGAAAAATAAAAAATCGAATTTGAAGAGCATTGGGGAACGCAACTTCAATCATTACGATAGATACAAAGTTCACTGTATATGCTAAAGTCAAAACGCGACCTATTTACTTTTGTGTCACGATCGTGTTGATTTTTCCTGGCGAAGAAAATGTTCAGATGACCACGCCCGTTGCGCACTCCATGAATTTATCGCTCGACATTACCAGATCACAAATGCTTTTATTTTCCTCGAGTAACATCCAAAACTATATGTAGATTTTGATTTACTGATCGAGTTGGCTATACGTTAATCCTAAATAATAGGCCTATACCCATGGGTACGAAGAATCAATTTTCTTTTTGTTCCCATTGTCGACAAACATCGAGATCCCAATTGCTTGCTGTAATTATGATAGGGTAAATGCTCCTGGGTTTCGCCAGGATTTTTGTCTTGGGTGGGGGTAGGGATTTTTTTTGGGGGGGGGAGGGGAGAACCCATACTTGGAGCGAGAGAAGACCATGCCCATGGAGGTGCAGACATTAGTTGATGCGTGGAGGCGTTATTCAAAGCAATAAGCTTAATTTGGAAAAATAAACCTCAACGATGTGGAAACCTTTAAAGTATAAATTTGATCCTTAACCATGTAATGCACGGGTCGTTAAGTCATGCACGTGAATGTTTCTTTGCCCCAATAATAGTGGTATGATTCGGCAGATTCGGGAAAAACGCACTTTGGTTAGGACACCACCAACAAAGTAAATCTGAAACTAGAACATTCAGCCTCATCCCGTTCCAGACGTTCTCTGTGTTTATCCTCCATATTGTTTGACTTGTCTTGATGTAGTTATGAGGCAGACTTTCTCCTTAACGGAACCCACCGCATTGGACGCAAATACAAGAAGGCTGTGTACAAGCAGTACACAGACGCTACTTACACAGAGGAGATTGCCAAACCGGAATGGCTTGGTTTCTGGGCCCGATACTCTACGCGGAGGTGGGCGACACCATGTTTGTCCACTTCAAGAATATGGCTAGCAGACCTTACACCATGCATCCACATGGCATGAAGTATGAAAAGGACTCCGAAGGTAAGTGGATAGGTTTCGTATCGTGGGGAATGTTGGTACCAGTGAAACTTGGTGAATTGGTTACCCACTCTATTGATTTTAGTCATGGTAATCAATGATGCAACAATTAGAGTTCAAATTCTAGGGGAGGGAGGGGTCACTTTGGTGTCATTGTTTTAAGTGGGGTACTCGTTGACATAAGGTTTTGTCATAATAATAGTTGCAGTAAATGTCAAGATCTCCCCACCCCCAAATTCTAACAGGAGAGGATACATGCCTAGCTACATGTAGTGGCTCATATGCCCCACCCTAGTCCGAAAAGTTGGGACTCTCAATACTGTCCCAAAACTTAAAAGAATTGAAAACATGCAACACAAGAAAATAGACTGGCACCTAAAACAACCAGTCCAACACAGCTTCGTACTGCATCAATCAACCATGCCGAAAGAATTTAAGAAACGTGGCATGAACCGGGAACTAGTCTTAATTTACTACACATTTCCCGACAGTCAGCCACCAGACTAATGACAATGAATGAAGAGGTCAGTCTTTTCAAAAATGGTTGGACATGTGCCAGTCTAGTCTTTAGACCTCATTTTGAAATCACTTGACTTCCCTCTCATGTGCAAAATATTGAAGAAAAGTCTCCTTTACAAGTTGAATTGAATCTGCAAACTTGGTTGGTGAAATACCGAGGACCTTTTCTTTGCCCAGTGGAATTTTTGGAGGAAGTTTCTGGGGCAGACAGGGCTCTGGAGTGCTCTGAAACGTGCAAAACTAAATCAGGCCAACTTTACCCACAGTTTACCAGAAACTTCCTCCAAAAATTCCACTGGGCAAAGAAAAGGTCCTCAGTATTTCACCAACCAAGTTTGCAGACTCAATTCAATTTTTAAAGGAAACTTTTCTTCAATATTTTGCACATGCGAGGGAAGTCAAGTGATTTCAAAATGGGGCTAAATACTAGACTGGTACATGTCCAACCATGGTCCAACTATTTGAAAAGACTGACCTCTTCATTCAGTGTCAATAGTCTGGTGGCTTGACAATGGAGAAATGTGCAGTAAATTGAGACTAGTTCCCGCTTCATGCCACATGTTTCTAAAATTCTGTTGGCATGGTTGATTGATGCAATACTGAAGCTGTGTTGGACTGGTTGTTTTAAGTGCCAGTCTATTTTCTTGTTTTGCATGTTTTCAATACCTTAAGTTTTGGGACTCTCATACACAGTATTGAGAGTCCCAAATTTTCGGACTATGTCTGCCCCACCCCTATAGATAGTCATGCTAGTGATGTTTACATTTCTGTTAAATGTAAGTTACTGACAAGTTAATGTTTCGATCGGAGGGGGAGGGATTGATGATTTTGCCATGTGCATGTACTCAGACAAAAGTCAGAGGGAGAATTGTTCAATAGCTTTTATCCCTGAAAAAATTTAGGATGGAGGGGGAAAAGTGCAATCCCCACCCCTCCCAATTCAATCCTTCTCTCTGCAACAAAACGGCGAAATGATACCTACATGTAAACAAATACATGATTGTCTGAAGGTCTTAAAGGGTTACACCTCTATGTTCCGACACCCCTATGTTCCGACTGCACATATTCCTATTCCTAACCCTAACCCTAACCCTAACCGGGAGTAACACAATCTAGGTTGTCGGAACATAGGGGTGTCGGAACATAGAGCAGTCACCCTTACAGGAAGGTGGATGTTGGGTTGAGATTAGTATGGGGGAAACGACAGTCACCCTTACAGGAAGGTGGATGTTGGGTTGAGATTAGTATGGGGGAAACCCCAACGGAAGCTCATGTACTGTTTTATTCTGTTTATTCAATTTGATGATCAAGGAATTCGTCATGCTGAAGGATGTATCCCAGGAAATTGATACAGCATGACCCAATTCTTTATTTTGCAATCCTTTCACTAAACTTTAGAGATGTGCTATGTGACATATCCCTCCAACAGTCCCTTAATTCAGGAACAGCATGGGATGTGTTAGATGTCCAAAACTAGAAACAAATCTCAATATTTTTATAAGTTCATAGGAATGGAGATTTACACAACAATTGTTTCAGTGAAATTCATTAGACCTAAGCTGGATGAAAAAACTTGGATGTCATTCTACGACTCTTGCTTAATGTACTTCTGATTTGTATTTGGTCCACAAAATATTCATTTCAGCTGAGGATGTTTTTCACAAAAACGTGTCCTAAGAAAAAGCACAATCAGCTCTTCCTTTGCATACATTACTCAGTTTGATGTTCTGATTAAATCATGTGCAAGTTAAAGACTTTTAACTCAAAAGTAGCTCAGGTGACCTTAGACGCAAGAAATTAATTAACCTTGTTTCAAGCTGTTCATACTTGACCTTATTATCATTGGAGATTATTGACCCTGCCCCCTACAACTGGCCGTGTTTTCTTTTCATTTCCAAGTCAATCAGATTTAGTAAGCATTGTTATTTTTCAACCTTCCTGTGATTGTTTAGGTGCGAAGTACGCAGACGGGACAACAGGCAAAGACAAGAATGATGAGGACATACAACCAGGCCAGACACACCGCTTCAAATGGATTGCCAATGAAGCTGCTGGTCCGGCCGACCAGAATGAGAAATGTCGACCTTGGCCCTACCACTCACACATCTCCACACCTCATGACACCAACACTGGCCTGATTGGTGCACTGATGATCTGCAAAGATGGTTGGTCAGGTCTATCATTAACTTATGCATTGATACGACTTCTTATGGAACACGTATGCACTCATAATAATAATAATAACTGGACTTATAGAGCGCCAAATTGCCAAAGGATACAATGCGCTTATTATTACCCTGCTCATTGGGCCAATGAAACATTCCAAAGACCATCTCAGCTCCCTGGGGAGTAAACAGCTCGATGCTGCCATTTAAGCACAAAGCAGCTAACAATCAACCACAATAACCATCTCTTCCCTCACAGGTACCCATTCACTCCTGGGTGGAGAGAAGCAATGCGTGACAAAGTGCCTTGCCGAAGGGTGCACACACCGTAGCCGCAGGCTGGACTCGAACCCACAACCCGCGGAATTACCCGCAAACCACAAATTCAATGCTCCAGACCACGAGGCCACAGCAAATTAGCAACAAGCATCGAACTAGTGGGTCATAGTGTAGCGGCCTCCCTGGAATCTCTCGCAATTTAGATGCTCTGTTTTATTGTATTGTCATGGGATTGTGCTTATGTCTGTACCAGGTGCTAAACAGGCTACCCCCCCCCCCCTTTAGCCATATGTCTTTGAAAAATGGTTTGCTGACTTGATTAAAATGAATAAGCTGTGCAGTTTGTCCATTGTCAGCTTCGTCTGCCATTCCATCTGATTTCTTGACCAACCATTCCATTCCCTTTCAGTACAGCAGGTGTTTGGGATGATTCACATTTAAAAAGACAAGCTTAACTATTACCCTAATCATTATAGTATAAGGAGGAATTTCAAGTATGCCACATTGATCGATCTTATCAATCAATTTTACTCAAAATGTAACTGTAAAAATTTCTTTAATAAGGTTAGTTGAGCAGCCTGATGAGACCGTCCATCTTAAATTGATCTTGAGGATAGGAAATCTTGAGATTTCCTAAGACCCTGTCAATCATTTCCTCTGTACATGCTCTCCCTCTAGTGCCCATCTTGATTTCACTTCGGTGGGGTATTGAGAAAAAGCTTATCTTTGGAAGTGTGCTTGTGTTTTGTACTAGGGATCCTGGATGAAAGTGGCAGACGAACAGATGTTGACAAGGAATTTCTCATCATGTTCAGCATTGTGGATGAGAACCTTAGCTACTTATTCAGTGAGAACATTGAAACGTACATCGGCAGGACAGATTTTGATCAAGGTAAACAACAACAAAAATGCCCCAAAACAACATGTAAACTTATCATGTATTTGTTAACCCTAGTTCTCCCAAAACTGCACTGGAAAAAGGTTGGGGAGTGCTATTTGTTAAGGTTGTACAGAATGCTAGCAACATCAATGAAACTTTTAAATGAAAAAAAAACCTTCATTGAAAGATCAAATGAAAATTCCTGGCAAGCATGCATAAACAACTTTGCCACCATTGTTATGGCCAAGGTTATTGCTTTTCGGTCAAAGCATATCCATAATAGCAGAACTCAACTGGTGCCACAATACTGCACAAGTTCACAATATCATAGATGTGTCATGATTATAGATAGTTTGAGAGAAATATTGATTCTGCACTGCCTGAAGATTTAGAAGATACCTCCTCTGGATATTTTACAGTGTTTGTGCTAGATGTCAGTCGAAGCGCCGCGCTTAGCCGCGGCAACGCTCAAAACGAACAAAACAGGAGGAGTAGAGCAAGCAAAATTTATAGCGTAGCGGCGCAATTTCATCATAGTAGAACACTGCTGGCTTGAACACATTTTTTTGCCCAGGAGTAGGGGGTGCTGAAGCGTATTCCAGCACCACAATCCAAAAAAAGTTGGGGGTGCTGCAGCACCACAGCTTTGTAAATACAAAGATATGTTTGAATAACGGCAAAGCCAAGAAACCCATTTTGTGCCACTTTCCGTGAAGTAGTTAAAATCAGTATAGTCCTAGTCTAAAACCAAATCACTTTACTGTTAGTGATTTTAATATTTTTAAGCAGAGTGTGCAATATTTATTTATATTTAATTGAACTCTTTCATTGAAGTTTTAAAGAAGTGAACCTGTCTGTACTATTAAATTGTTTCAACATAATAACAAAACCCTATATTGTCATGTGAATGGAATGTTCGTCTTACACCCATAGGGATAATCTTATCAAAAGAGCCATACTGGCATTGTCTGATCTTTGAAGCACTCGCTTCCTAAAAGTGGCACAGAATGTTTTTTGGGGTTTTTTTTTGCAGTTATTCAAACATATCCCTGGATTTACAAAAGCAATCTCAATTAAACAAACAGTATTCTCAAGCTAAATCTGTAACCTTGAAGATCATGTAAACATTTGCAGTAAATTCCGGTTGGAAATTGGCGAAAATGGTGGGGTTTACATGCACCATTATTTTCAGGACACCCTGTATGTAGCCAGAACCCAGCTACTCTATGAATAGTTTGAAAGTTTCAAGTACAAAGAATGTGTCATTTGGTTCCTGTCCTTGTTATTTGTGATATGACTTGTGATATGACTTGTGATATGACTTGTGACGTGACTTGTGGTATGACTTGTGATGTGACTTGAGAAATGACTTGTGGTATGACGTGTGACATGATGTGTGATATGACTTGTGACGTGACTTGTGACGTGACTTGTGACGTGACTTGTGACATGACTTGTGACGTGATTTGTGATGTGACATGCCACGTGACTTGTGACGACTTGTGACAGACATGTGACATGACGTAACTTATGATGTGACTTGTGGTGTGACTTGTGATATTGTGATATAACTTGTGATATGACTTGTGATTGACTTAAGATTGACTTGTGATTGACTTTACTACGCTTCACTAATTTCCTAATTATGTTGCAACGTACTTTATTCAGTAAATACATGTCTTTACTGACTCATCCATGTTTGTTTGGTGATTGCTGGAATGTTTCAAGTACATGTCAAAACTGTTTATTTAATAAGTAGACTTATTTGTACATGTACGCATTATTAAACTTGATTTTAATTTAAACACAATGCTTTTTAGCAAATGGGTTTTTTTTCGTATTTCTCCTTTTGAGAGTATTATCAAGGACTGTGTGACTATTAAGTAGACTTATTTACAGTCCTTGGTTATTGTTTGCATTTCATTTGTACTTGTCTATTGGTTTGTCTATTTTTCTTTCAATTCTTTGAAATTGTTTTTTGACAGTTTTGCATTTAAGTATAGGCATGCCCCTATAAGCTTCGACTTTTTTAATCATGCCTTTTTTTGTTCTCTTGATGCTTTTACTTGCTTTTGATGGAAATATATGTTATTGAAATAAAGAAAATCTATAGAATTGAAAATTACACAGCAGTGTTATTTTAATTTCAAATATATTTCTTGTGTATAGCTAAGTTGTGTTTTGTAGTTCTGTGTGTATTAACTATTTTATAGTTGACAGGATTTTCTGTGTACTAGAACAGAGCCCTGAAGAAGAGATTGATGTTGACACCCTGTATGAAGAAAATAGCACATAAACGAACAGTACCAAGGATATCTTGGGTTATAATTCAGTGCCCTTTTGTATCTAGCCTCCCCCCCCCCAAGAAGAGAAAAAGAATGACAAAATTTACTCTTCTCTTTCAGAAAGCGACGACTTTGTCCGCAGCAACCAAATGGATAGCGTCAATGGTTATCTCTACGGCAACCTGCCCGGTCTCCAAGTCTGCGTTGGAGACGAGGTTGATTGGCACGTTACGGCATTTGGCACCGAGGCTGACATTCACACTATCTATTTCCATGGCAACGTACTTGTAAGTTAAAAAATATTGTCAATTTAAATTGTAGATTTTCCCCTTCGTTGACCTCAGTTCACAAGCACTGTATAGTGCTGTCTGAGAGTTTATGAGAAAAAGTCCACAAGCTTGCTGGGTGTATGAGACGGGCAATACCCTCAAAGCTTCTCAAGTCTTATTGGTTGCTATGCAATATGCCACCTTCCCAGTAGTCTGATTGGTCCACTTGTCTAGTACGCAAGTACGCTAGTGCAAGTTCTTGAGTTTTTGCTCTTATTTTCTTTTCTTTTTTCCCCATGTTTATGGACAGGAATATCAAGGTCGTCGTCGAGACTCCCTTAGTCTCACTCCAGCTGTTTTGATGAGTGCCATCATGGTAGCTGAGAACCAAGGAACTTGGCTGCTAACCTCCGCCTCCAGCACCCACTTCAAGGGTGAGTGTTTGGGAAACCAGGGATCAGGGTATCCGTATTTGGTCTGGCTCCATTGCTAACCCAATTTCTTAACGGTTGGGGATGTGTGGTGTTTCCAGTGTCATCTCATGTAACTGAAACTGTTTAATGTCTTCAGGATTTGCCAAAACTATTACCCCAAAATGTATTTATTTATTTATTTTTTACATTACATTTCTTTACCCAGGATATGCCCAAACATTGGGTTTCCATTGGGGCCCTGCATACACTACAAATGACTACACACATGTACAAATATAATACATTACAAATGCAATACAGCACAATGAAATAAAATAAAAGCATGCGTGATTACTGCATAACTACAGAAGACTATACACACATGTACAAATACAATACATTACAAATGGAATACAACCCAATGAAATAAAATAAAACCATACAAGATTAGTGCTTGGTTGTAAAGCAACTATTATGAATATTATACATCATTACAAAGAAACATATACAGTTTGAAACGACACGAAAATCTAGGACATACTCTCCAAAAATCAAACTGAACAATTTTGTTACATCCAACAAATGGTACTTATACGAGGAAGCCGAAGCCATTGTGGCTTGGTTTGGATCAAACTGAAGATGGAACAGTGGGACAAGTTTATACCTTCAACTTTCAAGAGGCGTTAAGCTCATCAAGTACAATGTCACACAATAATATTGAGGGATATTGGGAATTGTGGCCAGATCCAAAAAAAATGAGTCGCAAGGATTTGTTGACTTATTTTGTTTTCTTTTTGTAATGTAAAACTCTGTTGACATCCCAATGAATGGTTTACATCAGGTTGGTGAAATGGTCAGTTCCTATTCATTTCCATTGTGAAAGATTTGTTATCAACTCAAAAGTAGCTCTGGTGCTTTCAGACTCACTTGGTCGGGTGAGTGACAAGTAGATTTTCTGTATAATTCCTTTTTACAGATGGTGCACAGGCTCTATACACCGTCTCCACGGAATCTTGTAGGCAACCGCCTGAAGTCGACCCGTCCACAGGCCAACGGGAATACTTCATCGCAGCAGAGGAAGTTAACTGGGACTATGCACCTTTCACTAGGACACACAGCGATGGTACTAGCTTCACCAATGAAACAAGGTATCTGAAGCAAACTCTAGAGGTTCTATCACACATTAGATAAGTTTGATTAAGGGAATAAATGTGTGCTTGGCCGGGTTTAAACATGTGCGTTAAGACCGGATGGGGGAATGGAAGCTGTAAATAGCCTGAGCTGAAGATATTATTGGTGACCAGGCTCCCAGCCAGTCTTAAACGGACTTGTTTAATACTGGCCAAGCACATATTTATTCCCATTCATAAATACCTTTTTCGGTCAAAGAGTCAAAGCAAGTAGAAAAAATATAAAGTTCCAATGATTTTGTTTTGTTTTCAACAATTTTACTTGAGGTTTTTTTAAACATCCTTTTAACTGTGCTATGGTATGTGGCTCTCGCGAGTAGTCGCAAACAACTCCTTATATGGAGATTGGTGCATGCATGGTCGCGTACTGCGCGATACGGCGCAGAATATGGCGGTGCCTGTGTGGTGTGAATTGAGGACTGCTCATTGGAAGCACTGCGCATGCTTAAGTCAAGTGATACAAAGTCAAGTGAGGATTGGGAACGTTCAACCAATAAAAGGGTAAAAGAGACCAGATTTGGAAAAGTGTTTAAGACCAGCTAGCAGGTGTTTTATCAACCGTTTAAGACGGGCCACATGATGGGCTCTCGACAATTAGGAATGGGTACACTGTCTTAGGTATTTATGAATAAGGATTATTGGTGAAGTTAAATTGTGATGTAGATGTACCCATTGCAAAGTCAAACTTCGGTTGAACCACAGTTGTAGTGAAGACCATAGCAAGTCACAATCACAGGTCACGTCACAAGTCATTTGAGTGGTTATCGTCAAGTTGATGGGAACGAAAATGACAAATGAAAGTTGTTTGAATGGTATTTTCAGTTGATGAGACAGGATGACTATTGTGAATGACTTGTTATAAGCATGTGAGGTCTTGGCTTAAATCTTCATAAAGAAATATTCTTACTTTGTTTTACCTAGCACTTCCTACCCCTTCTTCACCAAGGACGACAATCGAATCGGTGGGATGTACAAGAAAGCCAAGTTTGTGGGCTATACTGATGCCACGTTCAGTAGTCCTTCCCCCTTCAATGACAGCATGGGCATTCTGGGACCAGTTATCAGAGGTGAGGTTGGAGACGAGATCAGGGTGACGTTGAGGAACAACTTGAATAGTCACAACATCAGTCTGCAGCCCCATGGCGTCAGATACAACAAAGCTAACGAGGGACAGGCATACAATGATGGCACATCAGGTAGGGCAATTATTCAAAAACAGCCTGATTTCAGACTCCAACAAGGTTTTTAGTAAAATTTTCCAACTTCAAAGCCAAAAATCACTTTAGTTGAAAGCTAAAAGAAATCAGCAAATTTAATTACTCTTGAGTTGTAATGAATTATAAGAATGCAGAAAACCGAGTGCGCTCACTCGTTATGTTTTTGTTTGCATGAAGCAACTTGCCAGTTTAAGGTGTTTTTTTTACTGTTTCAAAGCGTTTTTCTCCAAATTGTATTTTCGTAACAATGTGGTAACTTTGTGAAAACGAAAATCCGTTCGCGCCAGTGTCTGAAGTGCACGCACACATTTGGGTGTTACGTCGTGAAACTAAAATTTGCCATTGGGTGGTTTTCATGACATAACACTGGAGTGGACTTGGGAGTGACTTTGTGGTGTCATCAACAAAATTATTATAGTTGAAGACAAAGAAATCTTTAAACTGTGTTGCACAAAGTAAAATCAAGCAATACAAAAAACATAAACAGGCCCGTACGGTGGGGGGGGGGGGGGGGTTCCTGCTCGGTAATGAATTCCGCTCAGAGATAAAAAAGAAAATGCCCCCAAAAAAATCAACTTTGATGATCCACACCTTCCCCCTAAAAATTTTGCCTTCAAATTTTAAACACGAGCAAATTTGATTCAAAGAGTCAGAAGAAAGTGGCCAGAAAATGCCTCAGATTGCACCAAGAGCATCCAGAATCCAAAATTTCCCGGGGCCCTTAAGCAGGCCCCAGACACAACGTCATAAGGGCTTCGTGCTCCATGCTCGCATGTACAAAGGTTAAGAGAGGTCCGTTTGGGTTTGTGAAGGCCGGTCGCACTTGGCCCTTCCCCCCGTTCCGAATGCCTGGCTACGCCTGTGCTCATGAGTGATTGCATAGAGCCATTTACTGCTGCTGCACAGAGTCCAAACCCAAAATGTAAATTCACTCACACTCAGTCTCAGCACTCAGCCCTCAGAATAAATATCTGTAGAATAAAACAAATACTCTCAGGGTGGCAAATCTTTCCCAGCTGCGGATCACTTTGATGAGATGGTCATCCCTGGTTCTTCCTACACGTACTCCTGGTCCATACCTGTATCCGTCGGTCCTTCCAGCCTGGATCCAGACTGCATTACTTGGATCTACACGTCGGCTGTAGACCCAGAAGCTGACGTCTTTGCTGGTCTGGTCGGCCCGTTATTGGTCTGTAAGAAGGAAAGCCTCAACAGCACCACAGGCAAACAGGTTAGTCCAGAGGATGACATGACGGTCTGACATCTGATATTTACTTATTGTTTACCGAACACAGTTTGTACTGTTAGTGCGTGTGGAAATTCAAATTAAATATCAAATTTCACCCCTTTAAAATTCACATCTTTTGATGGAAACTTTTTGGGTGTCGGGGAGATGCAAACTTTGATATAAAGCTAGCATGACTTTATGAGCACAATGTACTTAGCATTGTTGGAGAGCTTATTAAAGAGGTTGTGGAATGCTGAAAATCGTTTTGTTTTTTATATTTTTATATTGTAGAGTAGACCCATATATAGCATAATGACAAACTCCCATTCTTTTCAAATGTGCGTTTATATGTTTATAAATCTGAAATTCATCGAGTAATTTGTTGGTCGGCGAGCGCATAATTGAAATCAACAGTCGTCGGGCTCTTCGTAAAATCAGAAAAAGCGTGACGTAATAAACAGGACTCGTTTATACAACAACTGTTTACTGCTGCCCAACCCGCCCCGTCAGCACGTGTGACTCGCAGTCAAGCAGTAAAAAATCAACATTTTGTAAAAGACTCACGGAGATTGATATTCCTTCCCATTGCTTAATTTTTGGATGAGTATATTGAACAAGGACACGGTGACATCTGGGCTGTTCTTCCGTATAAATTTGAGCCCCAACTGCCCGAAAAAGAGACCAGCGAAAACACGGATACTGCAACTGGCCAGCTGAAAACGCCAGGCAACGCGGCTCTGATGAGTGGTAGGGCCTACTAGGTCTGCGACGTTTGCGTGAAAAAAAAAACAGCTGCGTTTTATCGAAGGACTCAAAGTATTATGTTCATGAAAACATTTTTAGATTAGCATCAACAGTCCTACCGCAACTTTCTTCGTGATTTACAGACAATCTCAAACGTTATTCTGGTCAATATTCAGTCCAAAAAGATGACAAATCGTCAGGTTGTTTTCGATTTATACGCATACGGCACGCATAACGCATCACGGCAGTGGATGTGGTCGACCGTGTCCAGAACTAATGTTGCACGGTTAGCAGCGTCGCGGGCCCCGGTCAAGTTCTTTGCGTTGCGTGGTGCTTTTTTATTTATACGTTCGCCAAAAAAAATTAGTCCTCTTCTCTTTTCTTTCCTTGTGCATTTTAACCCTTGTTTTAACATCCTGAAACGATAATTACGAATTTGCTTGAATTTTGAAATTGTTAACTTTATTGTTTACCCCAAAAAAGCCGTAAAACAACGCCAGGAGACCATGGGACTACCGCTTCACCTCGGCCTGTAAACCTGGCTACAAAAAAAAGTACAATTCATAAATCATAGTCATGCTCCGTTCATAAAACAAAAATCTCTGGATTTAACGACATGTTCGGGATCCCGGTTGAAAACAAAATTCACTAGTCCCGAAATTTAACGAGCACTATCATTATTTTCAGTACCTAATTAAGACTTTATTCAAGAAATTCCAGTGGCAGAGAATTTGTCATTCGATCAAAAGAAGTTCTAGGGAAAATGGAGGCCTCTCATATTAATCAGCACTAACTACGCGGTCCTTTTTCTACGCATTTACCTTCAATTTGTGTGTGACAACGCGTGCGCTTATGCTGCGCAGATAATGGAGGGCCGAGGATACATTTGAACGGGTCTACGGTTCAAGATTGGCAATGGACAAATGGTCCAAACAGTCTTCCCTATAAATCATTAACAAATCATATCTCTATTATTTCTTGTCCGATTTCAACAAATCTCTTGAGAAAAGAAGACTCTTGCCGTACAAAATGTACAGTGCATGATCAGCGCTCTATCCGTTAATTTGGCTGAAATCCGATTTCGTGTTTTCGCACCCTTCGGACAAACTGCATGGCTACGGAGGATTCTTATTCCTCCAGCTATGCTGACACCCGGACGGGAAAGCTGGAAATTTATTGCAAACAAAATGTGGTGTGATTACAGCCAGCGACTGACACAATTATAGGCATATAGGTTTGCCTTGGCCTAGTGCGTTCGCTACCCGTACACGTATCAACAACGAATTATTTTGAAATTCCAACACCGTTTACCGGTGTCAAAATCTACGGTCCCAGTGGCCGGGCCAGCGGCACAAGTACAGTACATGTACACCCGTGAATTTCCAGCCAGCTTTACATAGCGCGTGTCGCGGTGATGCGATGTGCATGTGAACGATCGAACGATGTTGATGTAACGCAGACCTTTCTTACTATGGTTGGCCGTTAGGGCAAACACAAAAGAATTATCCCCGATCTATAAATAAAATGATGTCTAACTATCAAAACACTGAATAATCAATATGAAGTACCACAAAGTCAATGGAGGTATCTTCCTATTAAATTCTGAACTTGCCCATTAGAATTTCGGGGGTAAAAGCTGTTGCCAACTACGGTTGAATTTATGGAGCATGTGGCTGCCCATACAAAATGTCGCTCAGCGTAATTGTAAACAAAGTCATGTCGTTGCGCGGAGTGATTTGCAAAAAGTTTCGCTGGAACTACGCTGCATCGGGAGTCCTGTTTATTACGTCACGATTTACTATGTTTTGTTTGCTGCCCCCAACGACGACTTTTACACAAATTGCACGTTCGGGTCGAAACAGGACCTGAAAAACATCTCTCAAAAGTACCTTTTGTATTCATTTCATGACAGAAACAATAGTCGTTTTTATTCCATCACACCCTAGGCTACATATACCCGAAAAATGACGGAAATGTCTTCGAGCATTCCACAACCTCTTTAAATAGATTCACAAGCTATTCTATGTGAGTCTGTTCCCACAGCACCAGCCGGCTTACCGGCAGCTAGCCTTGGTCAAGGCGTTGGTCATTATCCGTCCGTACGGTATTCCATGGCATATCCTCACCGCACGCTGACTGCTGATCGCTATGCATGTAAAAATACAGCGCCAACAGCAACCTCATGCGGCCACTATTTATATGCAAATCATTTGGATCCAGACGAACGCCTTGGTCCAATTGTCCTTGTAAAGTTTTGGGGGTGGTGCTCATTATGCTTTAGCCTAAGCTGACCTTAAAAGTCGTTTTCTTATTGGTTGATCGTTGCGTGGAAACGTGCATAATAGTAAGCGCGCGGTGAAGGGTCATATAGCGACAAGGCGTGACATGTACTGTACATAATACACCTACAGACGTTGCGTGTCTCACATTACACACAGCACCAATGCCCCCCAAAAATGTGGTTTCTGACACGTCCGCATAAGGCGGATAGCTACATATAATTTGATGACGTCGGGATTTACCAAGGTGTGATTGGACACTCCACATATTAGCCCTGCTTACACTTATCTGTATTCGCATATTAGGTCGTGCGGTACAAATCTAATGCAAAATAAAGAAAAACATAAGCTTTCGCCGACGATTGGACCAAGGCCTTCAATCGGATCCAAATGATTTGCCGTACGTGGTTGCTGTTCATGCTGTATTTTTACAAGCACTGCATAGCAAGGATAATAATGCCGCCGCTTTATACCTTACTGACGGATAATGATGATCGCCTTGATCAAGGCTAACCGACAGCAGGTGCGGATCGAGAGGGGGTTTTGGGTGGTCCACGCCCTCCCCCCCCCCCCTACTCTGACACACACAAAAAGAAATGTAACAATTATAGTAATAATATAGTATCAATCAGACATTAAAAAAATGCGACCGCATGACCCCCCTTCCCCCGCCAAAAATTCCTGGATCCGCCCCTGATGGGCAGCTCAGGATGCCTGTGGCAGTGTCCTGCCAGGCCTGTCCGCCTGTATGCGATCTTCTGTGAGATCCGCAGTACCGGTAGCTTGCCATAGAGGGCTTCATTGGGCACGTGGTCTCTCCAGTTTACGTGGTCTCTCCAGTTGACGTGGTCGTTCCAGTCTCCAGGTACTGTGCTGTGGGAACCAATTCACTACTTTCAATGTAATCCTTTGGAATTCTCATTTTGCAGACATCTGCTTTTTTTCCATACAGCTCGGAGTAGACCAAGAGTTCTTTCTTCTTTTCACAACATTTGATGAAAATCTCAGCTGGCTTATCGATGAAAGTATTGCTGAGTATTCGGCCAATCCTGGGGCAGTTGACAAGAATGACGAGGACTTTGTGACATCCAATCAGATGGCTTGTAAGGAATCAACTCTGATCTTTTTAACTTCAGTTTGGAATTTTGCTTTATGATGTTAATGCCGTGATATTAATTAGGTTTGGTTGGCGCGCTGTTGGTGGCCAGAGACATACAAACTGGCAGTTACAGTACACATTAATAAACTTTAAGTTAAAAACCTTATTGTTGGATTTGATACTACAATCTTTGTTTGATTTATGCAGCCATCAATGGTTACTCCTATGGCAATCTTCCTGGCCTGATGATGACCGTCGGTGATCATGTCTCATGGCATCTGATGGCAGTGGGCAAGTTCAGTGATGAGCACGCCGTGTCGTTCCAGAGTCAGACCCTTACACATAATTCGGGTCGCAAAGCATCGGTGTCGGTCTTCCCCGGTGTGTCAGAGACTGTGATCATGGATGCTGATATTCATGGTAGATATTGCTCTTAAGTATGGAATTAGTTGCCTTAATTAGATGGAATTAAATCCATTTTCTGTGACAATTGAGCCAATGACTCATCAGTTTGTTGTCTTTAACAGGAATTGGCTTACTAATTGTTCATGTCAATGTTCGCAAACCTGGAGTTTTATTGTGTATAGACACTTTTGGAAGTTAAGTTGTCTCAAGTTGAAAATTGGTTGCAGTTTCTGTGACATATTTAGAGAAAAAAAATGGAGAAACATCAATTTTCCTTTTACTATATTCCTTAGGTACTTTTGAAATTGAATGCGAAACCAATTCTCACTTTGTTAATGGCATGGAGGGATATTTTACCGTCACGCCTGTGGAGAACACAACAGAACCAGGAGATGGCCCAGGGGCAGACCGGACTTACTACATTGGTATTGTGGAACGGTACTGGGACTATGTACCAGTCAAATGGGACCCTGTACGGAGTGAAAATTTGACTGATCCAGACAGGTAGGTTTGAGGAGTCATCTTAAAATGCTCTTGGAACATAATGAACTAACAACTGCAAAGTACTGAATAAAGCGTGTCAACAGAATGTGGTTGAACAAAGAAATTGACTGGTATAGGATTTGAGCCTGCGACCTCACATGTGATCTCCAGACTTATCTGTGTTTTTTTCAAGGGTATTGGCAGGGAAGAATGCTGAGGCTAATATAAAGTCTGATTACTGGTGCTTAAAGGTAGAGTCGACCATTTCCAGCTATCCAAAAAGTAACCGACCAAATTATTGTTAAAAAAAACTTACTTTGTTTAATTAAAGATGGTGATGCCATTAAACTCCCTGTGAAATTATACCTTCTGGCATGCTGTCATTTTGAAGAAAACGCTACATTTTAGAAGGTCATTTCCAAAGATGTGTCAAGGACGCATGTTTGGAAATTTCTGTTGGTAAGTTGGGCGAATCAGTGAATGGATGCAAGCGTTGACACGATGCACACGTGCAGAGTTACTATTTTTTGTCGGTGGCAGTGTGTGACATCACGTAACTACAATCGGCTGAATGAGAATCATGTCCCGAATGCTGATTTCAGGATTGTGTCACGAGAGGGCGCAATTTGAAATACGACTCTGCAACTTTTGAATTGAAATTTAGATCCAGAATAAGTACCTACCTCTTTAGATTTTAGTACTTCTATTGCTTCAACCGAACAAATGCACATATGACAAATGGTCCATACTACCTTTAACTAAAAGTGTGGAAGGGCCTTCAGCCACCCCTCTCCCCCCCCCCCCCACCTTACTGCACTTTGAAAAAAATAGTTTTTGCCAAATGCGCATTTCTTGCCATGAGCTTGCATGGCTTTCTAGCTGCATCCCGTGCATGCTAAGGACGTCTTGGAATTAAGACTATATGTTGTTGAGATTTGATTGATGCCTTTTGTTTTTGGCTGTTCCAGAGATTGCCAGAAAAGGCTGCGTCTTTGTTCTGATTTTTTTTCTTCCGTTTCTTCCCTTTTTTTCCCTTGCAGTACTGGCTTTGTGTTTGTTCACCAAGGAGACCATTCTATCGGCTCACGTTACAAAAAAGCCCTGTACAGAGAGTTCACAGATGAGACTTTCAGCACAGAGAAGGAACGTACTGGCCCCGATGCTCACCTGGGAGTCCAGGGTCCCTTGTTGCATATGGAGGTGGGCGAGAATGTAGCCATTGTACTCAAGAACATGGCAAGTCGGCGGTATGCTCTAGAGCCACATGGCGTGCTGGTACATGAAGATGACGACTCTGTTGATAATGATGGTAAGGAATGTACTGAATGTAAGGAATGAATCAACAACACATTCTCCAGTTTAATTGCTTGTACTTCACATTATTATCCACTTCCCCATAAAATGGCACCTTTTCCTGGACAGATGTGCTAGAAATTTGTCAAAGCTGTCCATTTTTATTATTTAGGTTGACAAATGTGAGAATTTTAAGGGAGGCTTTTTATATTGAGAAGATGTCAATCTTAATACTAAAAATGAGGTACTTAAACTGTTGTTTTTTCTTTCAAATTATCGTTTTAGCTCCCCCATTCCTCCTTTACTTTAAACATGTACTCCATGTTTTTACACCTATTTTTACAATCTAAATCTGGAAGATGAATGTCACTTGGACATATTTGTTGTAATAGGAGGAACAAAATAATTTAATTGAAATTAATCAAATTGAATGGAATATTAGTTTTTGTTATAACACTGTTAACCTGTTTAAAACAATGCAGTGAAGTGACTGTCATTATGTTATCTGTGTTTGAAGATGAAGAAGGTGTAGGAGCAGGTAGTACCAAAATCTATCGTTGGAGAGTCCCTGAACGTGCTGGACCAACAGCCACAGACCCAAACTGTGTGGTGTATGCTTACTACTCCAACATTGACAAAGAGCATGACAGCAACTCTGGGCTTGTTGGCCCGATGGTAGTCTGTCGGCCAGGCACTCTGGGAGAGGACGGTCGCCGGCGCGACGTGGACCGGGAGTTTGCCCTTCTCTTCACCGTCTCGGATGAGAACAAGAGCTGGTACCTGGAGGAGAATATTGCAGAATTCTGCGGGAAGCCTGAGGAAGTGGATAGAGAAGACGGGGATTTTGAGGAAAGCAACCTGATGCATGGTAAGAACATGACTGTGTCTGGTCAGGACAAATAATAAGGATCTGTTGTGACCATCCATGGTCCAATCTCATAGACCTGCCAAGCACAAAATTGTATGCTTAGCAAACAAAAACAGGTTTGTAGCCAGAAAATCAAGTGATGTAAATGTCTTGTAACAGTTTAATTGCTACTTAGCATATAGGTTTATTCAGCACTGTTTTCCTCTTGATGGCTCTTTGAAATTGAGTCCAGGGTTTCATCTAGGTGAATACTAGGGTACGGCCATAGTGAACTGTAGTTTGATTAACTTTACTCAAAAGCATGGTGGTTGGGCTAGAGTCTATCGTATGTTGCTAGTAGTGTGAAGTCATAAGTTACGTCACAAATCAACCACAAGTCGACTAACGATCCAAGGCTGAACTTGCTCAAGATTGCAAGAGTGCTGGATGTGGCTTGGCTTGGAAATTGAATTGTGCAAGGTGGGGGTACATTTATCAAGATACCCTGAGTACTATTGTGCAAACCCGACCCAAAACCAACCTGTGCAAACCCGACCCAAAACCGACCTGACCATAGATGGACTTTGGTTGGGATCAGGCCGGTTTTTCCATCATTTAAGTTGGGCCGCGTCGGTTTTGGTTTTACCTTTGCGATTTTTGGGACTGGTTGGGTCGGTAAAGCCATCTCATGAAAAAAACAACAGAAATAACCCAATTAAAACAAAACAGTTCGGAAATTCACGTAGTGCAATGTTATTGCAGAGTCACTGTGCCCAGTACGACCAACGTGCATTGGTTTTGTCCACGGGATTAATTTCTACAGTCCAATGGCGTGCGGGAAACACATGAGTAAATTTAGACCGGTATAAACGTGTACGCACAAAGAGATATATTGTAATTGAACCCACCGCGCAATTGTCCATGCAGTTTGTGGTCTATGCACGGGCTATAATTAAGGTGTAGGCCCACTGCTAGGTGACATTAGGAGTGTTCGCTGTACCATATGGTATGATTCTTTACTCAGAGATGGCAATTTTAAAAACTTTATTCCCGCACTGCGGGTAAGTTCAGGACACAACTATTTTTGTTGGGTCGGGTCAGGTCAGAGTTAGGGAGTTCAGATCGGTTTTGGTTCAGATTTGCTTTATATCTATAAGGCAAGGTAAGGTTTCTGGTATGGAACTTACCCAAAAAGTGATGCAGCCGACAGGGTTTTTTCTTCCGTAATATTTTTTTCTTCAAATATGTCGGCTGACTATGATGTTACTGATGACACTTGGATCCCCTTAAAACTCTCAAAAATACCCTTTAGGGTGGAGCTTGAGGTGACCTCAGTAAGGCCATATATAGTTTGAGAATTCTGCACCCTTTTACGATGTCGAACGACACAAACAATCTTCAGGAAATTTGGACAGTCAAGACAAAAATCAGAGATAATAGTATCATTGGGCCAGACACTACAGCGACATCGACATCATGCATGAGTTCCAAGGCTGGTCATTAGTCTGCTCCTTTATATATTGCGCTAATTAAAAAGTGTTTACATGTTCCACATACACAACCATTGCTCCCTCAGTCTGGCTGCTAAACGCGCAATTCAAAAATTACAATACCGTCTGCAAATGGTGCCCGACTAAATTTAGCGCAAAATACATGGGAGCCAAGAGGCCACATAAAGCTTATACTCGATCGTAACCCCATCTAAAAACACGTTAAAATTGTGCAGCAGCAGGATTCCATCATCATCTGATCATCTTACATTGTAATTTTTTTTACAAATTTTGCCGACACGCATGGCTACAGCGACGCACGCGCATACCAGAACCGGAGACTTTTTTTTGGCCTATGTTTCCGGTCGGTTTGGTCTGGTCGGCCTGGTCGACCTGACATGATGCAAAACATTAACCCTGAGTTCATATTAGGTTCGATTGACAGTTTGTTTGAAGCAAACTTGCATGGCATTGCAAAAGCTGTGAGTTTTGAACTGATGAGAATCCATCACAGTTTTGTGTGGATTTTGCATGTTCATGTTCATTCACAATGTAATTCCTGACAAACAAAAATTGAGTACACTTGAAATACAGGTTACTGATTCAAAATCTGCTTGGCATGTTTAACTGTCTGACATCTTTCTGTGTTCCTGAATTTAAAGGCATTCATCCTTGGTGTGGCCACCTTAAAAGTAGCTTTTCAAAGATAATGTGAGTCATGATCTTTTCAATGAGATTTTGAACCAAAAAATCCATCCTTCATATTAAAGTAGCAGGTAAAAAATTATGTGCATCTTTTTTCTAATTTCTTTTTTTTTTCCAAAATATTTTAACCCTCAATTTAGGAATCAATGGTTTCCTCTTCCACAACCTCCATCACCTGGACATGGCCAAAGATGACACAGTGGAATGGTACCTGCTGGGCATTGGGGATGAGGTTGATGTCCATTCTGTCCACTTCCATGGTCAAACCGTCACTTACAGGACCGGTCTTGTTCATAGGATTGACGTCTTTGAACTCTTTGCTGGTAAGATGCTTGGGGTGTTTTTTCCAAGCTATGGCTTTGTCTCTAGCTTAGTAGCGGTTCCTTGTTTTCCCCAATTATTTATTCTAGCCTCAACTTCCTGCATAGCCACTTTTACCTAGAGGTCATTCAGCAGACCAGCAGCATTCAGACAAGACACACATAAGCCCCGCTCGCGCTCCTTAGTGACCTTGCTACATTACACGCACTTTTCATCCCCACAAGTGTCTGCTCCTAGAAGTGGGTGTTGGCTGCTATGAGGTCCTGCTCTTGTAGAAGGTTGACTATAGGTTTGACCATTTTGGTTGGACTCAGATTAGTCTGGTAGTTGTAGTGGACATCTTCCGGGCCGAGACGGGCATTGAAATCCCCAAGTACGGCCAGAAAGTTGTGAACTGGTACCTGTCCAATTGTGGCTCAGAGAACCTTGAAGAGCTGCTCCACATCAGCCTCATCACTGCTGTTGTGTGGGGAGTAGACCAGTGACAGGGTTGCCATCACTTGCAAGATCACTTCTCGCTCGCCACCTAAGCAGCAATTCCACTTCTCCTTGAGCAGATTTGGTGGTTGGCATTCTCCAGGTAGATGAAGTGATGAAGCTCATCCTGTAAACCTTTTCAAACCTGATTTTCTTTGAAGTATTTGAGAAAAACTTCCTTTTTTGGGCCTTTGATTTAAGGATAGAATTTGATTTGTGTGTGTGTGTGTGTGTGTGTGTGTGAAAGATCTCCTTCTTTTTATCCGACTAAAATTAATTTCTGAGAAATCTATTTTGTTTCCTTGATTCCTTTTCTTCTTTGTCCCAGTTTCTAAAAGTAAACTACGACATACTCTTTCGAACCAGGATTTCTTTTAGTGAACCATTGTTTGCCGTTACAGATGCAAGGCCAAGTGATTTCTATTTGATTTAGACATTTAAGGCATCTTTTGGAAGCTTGTTCATATTCAGTTTATAGTTCATACATACTCAGTTCTGCATGTACTTGCAGGGCTGATTGAATGGTTATGAATATTTACATGATTGTCTTCACTGCAGGTGTATATGGCTCAGTGCAGATGTATGCAGACAACCCTGGCAATTGGCTCATGCATTGTCATGTAAACGATCACATACTTGGAGGCATGGAGGCATCCTATACTGTGCTGGGAGGTACGTTTTTCATGAAAAACACTTGAGTTATTTAGACTGATTTTTTTAGTAGTACTGATGTTGCTATTTGGACTTGCACACTCACTCAACAGAAGCAGGGGTTAATTAGTCAGCATTTTAAATCCACATTAACCTTGAAAACAAGGTATTTATACTTTTAAATATACATGTAAGAAACAGAGCATTCAAAAGATGTCCACACATTCCCTCTGGTTTTTAACTACATGAGCAATGTAGACTTGGACTTGGTCTGACATCAGCAAGTTTTACTGATTGCTGTCTGAAAACGTGAGAGAAATTCCCAAGATTACTCTGGAGGAATTTCAACCCACGTCCTCCTGCTTACAAGGGCAGACATCTTATCCACTCAACCACTGATGAGCTTGCAATGCATGGTGGGTGGACTGGAATCTGATAGGTTGCAATCAATGACTGTTTAGTGTAGACACCACAACAGCCAAGCAAAATCTGATAAAGCCATGTGTACTGCAATGAATGACTTGGGATTGAATTAGTTTGATGTTAAATCAAATTAGGTTTTGCCCTTCACCGACGTTTTTTAAACACTGTATACTCAGTGTGTTACCTCCCGAGTGAAAGTGAAACGTCGGTGAAGGGCAAAACCTAATTTGATTTATATCACCCCGACGCAAAATTCCATCTTATAATAGTTTGATGTTCTTTTCCTTTTTGTACAGACCCCACAACACCCAAGCCCCAGCCCCCACCAACCAGCCCTGCCTGTGCATGCTGCATAGCTAGCACCGTCATGATTGTGGTGATAGGAGTCATCATGGCCAGGAAATTTAACTAGGATTTAAAGGGCACGCACCTGAGCAATTGAAGCTGAGATCACATTGCCACTAGGTCACAAAACAATTGAACTTCTGATATGCCAAAATGCTGAGCAATGATGTTAATAAGGGAATGAATGTGTGCTGAGTGGGAGGTGTTAAACACTATGTTTAAGACTGGTTGGAGTCTGGAATGCTGATAATTACCCGAGCTGAAGGCAAGGGTAATTATCAGCATCTAGACTCCAACTGGTCTTAAACATAGTGTTAAATATCGACCAAACACTTATTTTATCCCCCGTTCATGAATACCTTTTCAGTCAAAAACCAAAACTTTTCTGTCCAAAAATCAAAACAAGTCAAAAATTAAAAACGTGCAATGATTTTGTTCAACAATTTTACTTCATGTTTTTCAAAACACCCCTGTAGCTTTATGATGGAGTGACCAGCTCACGAGTAAGACATAAACAATTCCTATAATGGAGATTGGTACGTGCGTCGCATGTACTGCATGATGACGCGCTGATGCAGCTGTGGTGAGTGCGTTGTGAATTTAGGACTATAAAATACTGACTCACTGGTAGTATTGGGCATGCCTAATTGAGGATTGTGAATGTTAAACCAATAAGACGGCATGTTTGGTTTTGTGGATACATCAATGAGTTTATATAATGTGATATAGTGTGTTGTCCTAGCAATTTTGGCAACTGAGGTCTAGCCACTGGAACTTCTAAAAAGTATTGAAGATAGTGCATGTTGTAGAACTCTACAATATAAGTTATACTCAGATATCATGTATTATATCATGTACTCAGATATCAAATATGTTTGTATATCGTTTTTCACATTTGTAGTATTTTTAAAAAGTATGAGATTAATTTTCACAGAAAGGCCCAAAAAATAGATGGGTTTTCAATGTTTTTTGATAACTTCTGTTTTGGTTATGTTAGTCGCAGGGGTCATGGAAAGTCCTGAAAAATCATGGAATTTAGAGCTATCGTGGAAAGTTATGGGAAAATCATGGAATGTAAAGCTATCGTGGAAAGTTATGGGAAAATCATGGAATTTAAAGCTATCGTGGAAAGTCATGGGAAAATCATGGAATTTAAAGCTATCGTGGAAAGTTGTGGGAAAATCATGGAATTTAAAGCTATCGTGGAAAGTTATGGGAAAATCATGGAATGTAAAGCTATCATAGAAAGTTATGGGAAAATCATGGAATTTAAAGCTATCATGGAAAGTTATGGGAAAATCATGGAATTTAAAGCTATCGTGGAAAGTTATGGGAAAATCATGGAATTTAAAGCTATCGTGGAAAGTTATGGGAAAATCATGGAATTTAAAGCTATCGTGGAAAGTTATGGAAAAATCATGGAATTTAAAGCTATCATGGAAAGTTATGGGAATATCATGGAATTTAAAGCTATCATGGAAAGTTATGGGAAAATAATGGAATTTAAAGCTATCATGGAAAGTTATGGGAAAATCATGGAATTTAAAGCTATCATGGAAAGTTATGGGAATATCATGGAATTTAAAGCTATCATGAAAAGTTATGGGAAAATCATGGAATTTAAAGCTATCATGGAAAGTTATGGGAAAATCATGGAATTTAAAGCTATCATGGAAAGTTATGGGAAAATCATGGAATTTAAAGCTATCATGGAAAGTTATGGGAAAATCATGGAAAGTTGTGGGAAAGTCATGAAATTTTGATATTTACATGGGTCATGGACAGTTGATATTCCCAGAAAAAGCCTTGAAAAAGTTGTGAAATCCTGCACAACCCAATTATGTGATGATGCATGTATGGCAGTCTGCCATTTTACATTCCAGAATTTCCAGTATTTCCAGTTTACTACACTTCCTGTAGATCTTTATGCATGTGTGCATTTGTTGCTCATTCAATACACCAGTGTGATGCTTCTATCATGTCTATGGTGCTCAGTGGTCTTGTGCGCCAAACTGAAAGGCTGAAATGGAGTGGTATCCCTTGCCTCTGACGGAACAGGCTCCTGAGATGCCAAAACAGCATAGGAATTGGTCATGGAAAACCCAGGAAAAATCCTGGAAGTCGTGAAATTCATTCTAGATTTCTGTGGGAACCGTGCAGTCATGTTTGAAGGATTATGGTCATTTGCATTCATTATCCCACGAGTAACCTGCCGAGTTATCAGAAAGCTTACTTGGATCCAAGATCGTACGCACTGGGTCCCCCCCCCCCCCATTGTTCCATCTGGCTTGCTGTCTTTTAGAAGAAAACAAGAAATGTAGGTGATTTCCAATGATCAGTCAATTTACTATTAAAAAAAGGAGGGGGTGGGTAAGTGCAGATTGTGGGTTTTTACTGTTTTCTCGATTAGAGTAAATTATCATGCTGCCACCATTTCAGTCTGTTCCCTGTATCCAATAACAGTACTCAATGTTGGATTTTTTTTGCAAAAAAGAACCAGACTACTTTTCCTTCCAGCCTTGCTTTGGTTACATTGATATGGAAAATCCAAATGGGCCGCAACATGATAATGGTCTATATCCACCGAGCTGAAACTTCCAACGAATGAGGTTTGGAACATTCTTCTTTGGATTTGAGTGGTGTTATTAATGGAAACAAACAAAATGCATGAAAATCAAATGATTCTACATGCCTTCAATTCAGAATATAATTTGTTAGGATTTTGTTCAGTGCCAAATTGCCAGTTAAGGCCTTAAGGGGGTGGGGGTTAATGTTTTAAAGCTTTGTTTAGCTCCCAAATTTTAACATTTAGATCATTAAAATTATCATCAATAACTACAAAATGTTTGTATGCATGTGTGGCAGGGCCCAGTTTTAGTTGTATATTTTCATGTATTGAATGTATAGTGTATTAAATAGGAGTAGCTCCCCTTAGAAAAAGAAATCATTTTAGTTACTCAAGATTCCCCCCCCCCCCTTTTGTTGGTAGTGTGTCCCCCTGTTTGTTTATAGCCCACATGTTCCCCCTACATAAGCTGCCACATGGTCAAGCCACAATTCAGTTCATCTTGCAGACCAGCAGAGACGAGTCATACATGCACATATATATTTTCCTCCTAACTGGAGTGCCTGTCCTGCTTGGGTTCAAGTCTGTTGTTGGAGTCATGTGATATTCTGTCGGACTGTTCTTTACGATCCACTTATTACACACTGTGTTGGTTTTAGTCTTTGGTTTTAGGTTTTAAGTCTCAATTTCTTGGTTTAAGTTTTTTGTAAATAAATTCTTTTTTGTCCTTTTTGGTTTGAAATCTAGAATTGTGTCCCTTGTCTCTATTAATTCAATTTCCTCGCGACCGTTCCTATCAAAGATCCTGACTTTAGTTTAGTTTGAGAAGTTAATCCCCATTGTGTCAGTTTTCACGGTTACACATGCCTTAAATTTAATTACCTTTTTTGCATTTACAATTTTCTTAAAGAAAGATTTTAACTAAGTGTGTGTTTAAGTTTTTATCTGTTTTTAATATTTCATGGAATATAATATTTTTAGAAATCAAGAACTTTTTCTTTTAGATTTAGTTTTCTTTTTGTTTGTTTTTGTTTTACTTTTCATAATGTGTGCTTTGTCACATTTGAACTGATATGGTAAAATGAGAATTTGTTGTGATTTCCCATACTGACTGTAACTTCTTCTGAAATTGAAAAAAGTACTATTCAGAGTTTGTATTAAATTTAATCCCTTAAAATATCAGATAACTTTATTGACTTCATTATGTATTGTTGTCGTACTTAAAAGGCAATTTACAACATTTTGATTTTGCTTCCATTTTTAGTAGAAGTGGATGGATTAGTATTTTATAGCAAATAAAGTGCGAGTAAATAAAAACACCATACACTTTTAAAATTTGCCATAGTTTTATTCTGTAGCAATATAGATAAGATATTTTCATATGCACTTTTAGAGTAACTCTTCCTGCTTCTTTTGGT
The DNA here is from genome assembly GCA_029964075.1 of Patiria pectinifera. Lineage (NCBI taxonomy): Eukaryota > Metazoa > Echinodermata > Asteroidea > Valvatida > Asterinidae > Patiria > Patiria pectinifera. Next base: position 9,518,717 of record CM057137.1, on the reverse strand, counting down.
GACATTTTCACTGGATTAGTTTTCATGCTTGCCCTAGGCTGGCCTCCTGGGACCATCAAAAAAATCCTTACATTTCTTTTTATTAATAATAGAGCAAAATTTCTATTCTTACAAAAAAAATTGTATTGTTAGCGGTGAACCTGACATTCTAATCAAAACTGGTCAAAATGTTTGCTTGTTTTTCTTAAAAACATAAGGATAAAAGAATAGCCTTACATTTTGATTAAAAAAAAAGAGAGAATATGCCAGCTTTCTGAAAAATTGGGTTAGGCTAACATTTTATTAAAATTTTGCAAAGATTGGATTTTCTCCAAAACAAAGAAAGGGGTCAACTTGTAGTAACAAAATAGGGAATTTTTTTTTTTTTCAAACTTCAAACTTGTATGGGCTAACTTAAAAAGAAAAAACTATTTTAATAAAAATAGTCAAGTTTTAGGGGCTAGCCTATGTACAAACAAATTTTATTTCTTTGAGACAAAGTTGCAAATGTTTCTGATATTCAATGTTTGATTATTTCCAGAGGCTTCAAAGCTTTTCAAACCAAATTGAAAACAATGCAAGGTGCTTAGGTTTTATAGTCATTCTTTCTGGGGAAAACCACATTTCCTTTGGTAAATTTGATGATTCATAACAAGATTGGAAAGTATTTCAAGTACTGGGCTGCTTTGAGCAGAGACATCAAACTACAGACCTACTGGCAGGCAAAACTACCATCTAAGTCTCTTTTGACTTCCACACAGTATGGGCTCCGTGCACAAGTACCCCATCAACGACCAGAAAAGGAGAGTTGGGGGTGACCTAGACTGGTTCCCGATCCATCCACTGCGTGTTTTGAATGTATCCAGAATTAGTGGAGGCGGGGATTAGTCTCGGAGACCATCACAAGTTGAACTTGAATGTATTCGTGCGCCTACGACGCCTGACGCTGACGCGAAGACGCGGTGGCTAATAGCTTTGTTACATTCAGGAAGTCGTGCGTATTTTGCGCGTGAACCAGTACTGTACTGGTTCACGCGCAAAATACGCACGACTTCCTGAATGTGCCAAAGCTATTAACCACCGCGTCTTCGCGTCAGCGTCAGGCGTCGTAGGCGCACGAATAGCACTGGCTGGCACATCCTTACAGTTTGATGATGGATTAAATGAAATTTACATTTAATGACATTTACAATGTACATGTTGATTTGGTTGGAACACAAAAACTATTCACACAAATCTAAAGTGTATGTACATGACGTTTTCCCAATTATAAATGAGATAAATACAATATTTATACTCAAATGACAAGGCTTTATACACAATGGCTTGATTTGTTTTGAATTCAACTATGGGAATCTCTCCACAGTGTCGGGGCATTTCTTGTCAAAATAAATCCTAGTTCTCAAATCATTACAAGTCAAACACAAGTCGCATTGCAAGTAAATAATTCAAAGTCTAGTGTCACGTCAAGCGACACTTTAAACGAGCTGTGACTGTGGTATTCCTTCGTGACCTGACTAACCTGACTACGATGCTTGACTTGATTACGGTTCTGATCATTAGCGCATCCAAATGTCACTTTTACCACAAAAAATAAATAGAATCAGATCTGACAAGTTTATGTCTATAAGAAAATATGCCAAGTTCTTACCAAAAAAAAAAAAGCTTCACAATGTTTGTAGCACAAACACCTGCTAATGGTACCTCAATCTTACATGTACGGGAACAAAGTGGGCGCAGGTGTTCTGTACAAAGTGCTCTTGTAGGTAGTCATGAAGCTCCATCTACTCTCCATGCACGAGTGCATTGTAGCAAACAGGAGATTTTATATATAAACCATGGAACACTTATTTGCAGCTTAACATAATAGGGAAAACAAGGCTGAACAGACCCAGACACTTCTTGATATCTCTGTGTGGGATACCCTAGCACTGTTTCACGAGCTTGATTGAGCAGTTATCTCTCAGTAGATGCCTTCATCCTCGATTCCGTCATCCTCCTGCATAAATTCAATATGAATTTGCAACATGAAACAGTCACAGGGATGTTCAAGTCAACTACATAGTATTTCTCAGTCTCCTAATACATGACAGGCAATTGTGCTATCTGTGTCTTATTGTCAAATAGCAGGTAAATGCAATGCAACGGCGGATCCAGGGGGCCAATGGGGGCCATGCCCCCCCCCCCCCCCCGACTGATTTTTTCTTTTGACGTCGCAAAAAAGGCAGCCACTGTGTACCAAAGGGCAACATTAAAATTGCGCCACCATGCACCAATGCCATGGACAGTCTTAGTGCCCCCCCCCCCATCCCCTTGCTTTTCATATTAAATTCGGGGTGGGATAAACAAGAGTTTGGCCCCCCCCCCCTCCCGAAAAAAAAATTGTGTGCTGGATCCGCCCTTGATGCTATATGATTTTATATTAGAAAAAAGGACATTGGCTTAAGAAGTTACAGGGGTTTCAATCCAGCTGTTGGCATACATCCGTTGTGTCCTTAGGCAAGCCATATTACCCCAACTTGCCCCTCTCCAACCAAAGTTATAAAGACTGGTGTTGGGGGCCATCTAGAATGGACTGGTACACCATCCAGGGAAACACAAACACTTTCAGCCATTTTATGCCAAAGTCAATGCAGAAAAACACCAACCTGATGGGACATACTGCACTATTGAGATTGGGATTGGAATGTAATTAAATGTTGTGCTCTTGGAGGTAAGGCGGTACCAAATACAAAGTACATTTGACAAGTTGATAATCAACCGCATATCCAAATAGCATCTTGTTTAATTCAAATATGTAGTTGAAAAATTTGAGCAGTCTGAAGGAGATGATGGAAAACTTTTAAGTTAGTGTGGTTTTATTGATGTTAAATGCCACACACTTGTTGAAAGCCATTATCGAGAATGATTTTAGAGCTTCCATGAGTATTAGCTCAAACTTCTTCTTTAAAATGGAACAATCATCAGCCTAGGCTACCCATTCTTTATATATTATTTTAATAAGCTCTTTGTCAATTTTCAACAAGCACACAAATCCTAATCGGCAGCCAGTTAGACTGGAGCATGTCTAATTTGATTAGTGCATTTCTAAATCACAAATACGAATATTCAATCAAGTCCAAGTTGGAATTATCAAACACTAAATTATAAAAAAAACGATCTCCCTGGACAGAGAGAACTGACAATGAAGACTACCAATATAGGCTTAATGGGCTGGATAGCTCAGTTGGTACAGTATTGCTACAGCGGGCTTTGACTCTCCAGGTTCCAATCTAAATGCTAAAAAAACAAAGGAACCATAAGTCTTACCTGGTTGAGTTTCTTGAATTCTACGACCTGTGCAAAGATGTGCTCCAGTATATGCTTAGCATCCCGGCTATCAGCAGGTAGTTTGTTACTCACTCCTAGGATCTCCCCACACTCACGCACATAGTACTCAAGATCATCATCAGTGCCTACATCCACAAACATTGCAGCAGAAACGTTAGGAGTTATCTCGTTAAATATCTGGGATAAGATGTGGGCAAAGTGAATATTGCATAGCTGCCAACATTTCAAAATCCCAATTAGTAATCAACCCGCGCGGTCATTTTCAACTTCTCGTTTTATCAAAAGCTTTACCAACATCGAGTACAGGTACATGGTTTACATGTACACATACATGTGCATACCCTTCTTGTTGTGAATAATAACGTACTGTAGGCCAAAAGATAATCTAAAAAATAAAAAAAAATTATTATTAATTTTTTTTTATATTAATTTTGTTTTAATGTCTGTATTTGTTTGTTGAAGTCAAATAAATAATAACATCAATAACATGTGCGCATATTTTTTTGGAGATGCATGCTATCGATGTTAAGTTTTCGAGTTCGTATCATGTTTTTACACACAATGATCCATGGCCACCGTATGCAATAGAAATATCCCGCCAACATACCTTGCAAACGCATGCTGATTTATCTTTTCTGTCCGTTTTTGTGACAAACTCAAACTCTATTACCAATTATTCCAACCATACTCTTATTAAATTCCATGATTAAAATCTCGCACTGATGGGTCTCATCCCGGCAATAAGCGACTAAATGTGCTCACGATCGTCACTGAAAAGTACTCACATACAGTACACACAGTCACACATCTACGAGATGCACACAAATGACACACCATTGAAAAATATTTTTAGTCTGGTCCTCAAGTACTCCACTGCGCACACTGCATTGATGTCTATCAGGTGCTTGACTGCATTCTTATTAGACTTGTCACCAGTCCATCCATTATCACGACATTTCGCCAGAATTTTTCGGTCAAAAACGATACTTTCCTCTTTTTTTTTCGTTAGGTAGAAAATGGGAAATTCGTAATGTTTTAGTGGCAAATCGTATTTTCGTAATTTAACAAACAATTCGTAATAATTACGAAAAAATCGTACTAGTTGGCAGCTATGATATTGATATTTATCTGCAGCCAATCACAGCGCAATGACGGTTGGTTCCCCGGATGATGTTTACATAGTGTACAATACATTGTACACACTTGGCTGCGAGCTGAAAAATGCATGCACTTCGTATACGGCACATGTACAGACAATGTACACGTACATTGTTGATCGTATTCGTGTTCGGCGTCGGCAGAAAATAAAATCAATGCTTACACGCAGGGGAAAAGCGGAGAAAAATCTGGACCATCGGTAGAAAAAAGTATGGAAACAATCTGCACCATCAGCAGATAAGCTTATTCGTGTTTTATCACATCGCCGCCAAGTGCCAGTTTGATTTTGAATCATAATTCACGTGCACACACTAAATGTTTTTAAAAAAATACACAGCGATCGAACAGAATTTTATTCTAAACTTGGCCTACCCGAAAAAGAAATCAACTTCTTGCATCTGCTGGCTGATTTACCTGGTTCGGTTTGGGCTGCCCGCTTTAACTGTTGATTTTTCTGATTTTTGAATTGGTTTCAGAACGTAGTATCAAACTTTACTATTCAAAAATGTTTGACATAACGGAACACCACGTGCACGCACGTTGTGACTATCGTACACGAACATCAAAATGTATTCTGTGTATCGTGCGTGCACTGAGAAAAAGAAAGTCTGTTGACTGCACGTAAGATCTGCCGTACGTACTCCTACTGGTATGTGTGTGTACGAATACAGACATTTATTTTTGCGGCAGGGGTGCCGCTGCTTGAAGTATCGGCACACTCCGGGAATGGACTGGTTCTAGTTTGTGATACCATGTACATAATGTACATCGTACAGTGGGAATCGCGAAACCAGATTCGTGCATGCAGTACATCGTTTGCTTGGCTGCTTGCAATTTACGTTGTTTCAGCCAATTTTATCCGGCAGAAATCTACACTCACAGCCGCTTTGAACTAGGATTTTTCCAGGCTTGTCAAATTGGTCAAAACCCGTATTTTATGGGGGAAAAACGTACAGTCGTATTTTCAACAAATTCCCGTACGAAATACGGCAGAATCGTACTAGTTGGCAGGTCTGAGATACTTAATGAGATTACCCCGTAAACAATTACAGGCCTCACATCATGGCATTTTGGTTGGTAACTTGTTTTTGTTGGTATTGTGTCTTGCTGAGCAGAGGTTTTTCTCCACAGCAAATCTTTGTGTGCAAAAACGTCTGACAACCTGGGGATTGAATTTAGGAAGTGGATTATGCGTCAGTTCATTCCCTTCCTTTTCTTTACTGTCTCTGTCCTTTTTTTAGAGGACAAGGGGGCAGATTCCCACACATCCAGGAAGTTGAGAAGGTCCAGGTGTCCAAACAACTTCAATCACTGCAACTGGTGCCATGCAAATATGAACTGAAATTACTTTTGCAAGCTTTTTACCCTAAACCAGTTGACGTAAAAACAACAAGAAAAATGACTTTACATTCATCACTAGATGCAATCCACATATGACCCAACATTCCTTACATTTATTTGTGATCTGAGCCAGTCGGACTTTCTCTGATGAGAAGGATTCATCAAGGTCAAACAGATCCAAGGCTGGTGCTGGTAACTCCCTGAAGGCCGGGGGAAATACCTACAAGAAACAATTCACTTTCAAAATTAGCGGCACTTTTTATTCCAATCAATATGTTGCTTGTATGTATTTTTTTGCCGGTCTGCAAGCTTTGCCATCACTCTCTACACGGAGCACATCTAGGACGATAAGTAAGATTTGAGGCTTTAGGACGATGCCAAGACCAATTAACAAAGACTCCACAATGGAGTGATTTGAAGGCTGCTCAGTTGCTTATCTGCAGCCGATTTCATGAAACTTTACGCAATGGCGTAAGTTGCACAACATTTCACGCTGCGCAACATTTCAGTTTTGACAATTTCAAGAAAGTTTCAGAATGCGCAAGTCCGCGACTTGGGCAACAAATGATAGCGTTCAGTGCGCAATCATTTTAGGTGGTGTGAGTTGTGGCGTAGCGACTGAAAATGACCTATTTCATCAGCAAATCGTGATCGTCATGGAGCCTGTTATTGCACACCTTATCAAGATTGATACAAGACACTCACAGCTTTGTGTTTGAAGTAAATGAGTTGCTAGTTTACCCGTGACATGGTTTTTAGAGTTGCCGCACAATTCCGAAGAAATTCGGACAAAACTATTTTCAAAATTGCAAGCGGAGGTGATTCAACAACTGTTATATGAGCGAACAAAATAATACACAAACAGCCGTCGTAAATGCTGTTATTAACCTCATCCAAGATGTGTAGTTAATTTAAAACGTTGTGCAGCTACGCCAATTTGTTGCGCAAGTCCTACGGATGGTGTAAGTAACGCACTGTTTCCTGAAATCGGCTGCAGAGGATTAGCTTGGCATTCCTTGAACCGTGTGACTGTTCATCCCTTTTTGTAAGGACCATTCTGAAGGTCAATGATAAGATTAACTTACAGCAGGTTGAAGTGAAGGCAGCGGAGTCTCAAACTGAGGCTGGATCAGTGACAGCTGCTCGTGTTTCACTCCTAATAACTCAAACGACCTGACCAAGACAAAAATAAAGAAAACGGAAATGATATTAAACGCCAAATACAATCGCAATACACTTTAGCAGGGAGTGTGGCCTAGTGGTTAGGGTTTGTGATTCATGATCAGAGGGTCAGGGGTTCAAATCCAGCTGCTGGCCATATGTTGTGTCCTTGGGCAAGCCACTTCACCCCACTTGCTTCTCTCCACCAAGGAGTAAAAATGGGTACCGGCATTAGCAGGGGTATAACCTGCGATGGACTAGCATCCCATCCAGGGGGAGTAGAAATATTCTCAGTTGTTTCATGCTACTGAAACCAGAGATAAACGCCGGCCTGATGGGCCACATTGGCTCGTGACTGACTTTACTTACACTTCAGTAGTATGCAGCAGACAAATCCATCAAAAGTCCCGTCACAGGTAAATGAAGATCAAATCAAAGGTCAAATCAAAGGTCAAATCACAAATCAGGTCGCAAGTAACAGGACATGATGATCAACACAAAGGCATGCCTTTGCCATGATGCCGACTACACATCTAATCTTACCTGATTACTTTGGGTACAGTGGTAGTGTCCAGAGTGTACAGTGAACTGTGGAATAGTGAGTTGAAATCTCGTGGTGTGTCATCGTGTTCCTGAAGGCAACATCTCAGATTGTCGGCCAGTTTGGCTGTGTCTGGCAGCATGTTGTAGTCAGAAATCTGTTACACAAAAAAAAAATTAAATCAGATATTGTATCAATCTCCTAAATTCTTGGCAATTTTTGTTCGCAGTTAGTAGGTTTAATTGCTCGCAGAAAATAAATTGCAAAAATTGTTTGGTTCTCATTATCTTTAACTCTTTCAGTGCCAAAGTCGTACATGTACGAGGTATATTTGTTAGTTTGACAGTGCCAACCTCGTACATGTACGAGGTAATGTTCGTACTTAAAATCGCCAAACCTCGTACATGTACGAGGTTGAGTAAGCATGTTATCACAAGGGGGGGGGGGTTTAGGTTTAGGTTTAAGAAAGCACAGCATATGGTCATTTCTGTTACAAAAAAAGGAAAAATAAAATACAATCATGTCATGCTTTCAAGGATCACAACTCATTCAAGCTCACTGCACATTAAAGGCAGTATATGATATGGTCAATTTGAGTTCAAGAATTTAAAGTTTAATATACATGCAGACCTTCGCTAGGTGATCCCAAAGAAAAAGGTCAAAAATACCGAAGGAATTGACAGAATATTAGCTCCGATGCGAAGCAGATCCTCGCTCCTTGTTTCCATACTTATTCCTAATTGGTATTCAGCATTCATGAATATGAATGAGACTATTCATAACATGGAATTTGCATCGGGGTGATGTAAATCAATATTAGGTTTTGTCCTTCACCAATGTATAAACAATGTATGTACTCAAGTGTGTTACTTCCCGAGTGAAAGTTAGAAAAAAATCACTCGGGTAAGACTCGACCCACGACCTCCTGCTTTCTAGTGCAGACGTCTTACCACTCGACCACCCAGCTTGCGGGATCGGTTGGCTGGTTCAAATCCGATGTACATGTAGCAGTGGGTACCGCAATGAAACTATTCATAAGATGGAATGATTGATTTTTCCAACTTTCACTCGGGAGGTTAAACTGAAGGGCAAAAACCTAATATTGATGAATATGAATGAGGTTTACCTCCGGATCGTCCGCATCTATAGCATTGAGTGTGACACTATCTGTAGTCAACCATTGGAAGATGACGTCCATAATCTTGGCGTTCTCTTCCTTATCAATGTACTGATCACTGAACATGTGGACAGAGCCCAGAACAGCAAGCTTACCCTTGGAGTACTGCAGGGGGAAAAGGTCCAAAAAGACACTGAAGTTTTTTCTATTTAAAAAGTATCCATATGATGGGAGAACGTTGTGATGTCATTCCAGGCAGAAAACTCAATGTTACAGCTATTTCAGCACCAAAAAGTTGCCAGAATTTTGGATATTTTACTGCTGTAAATTTCCTTTTCTTTGGTGACATCTTGTTGTGTCAGTGCGTCAAACAGTAAGCCAATGAGCAAAGTTTTCTGACACATGTTTTCAATGAGCTATTTTGGGTTCACAATTTGACCAGAAAACCCCTAAAGTGAACAGTGTCTTCCTGACATGACATCACAGCAACAACGTCCTCATTTGTCAGGAATAGCATGGACGATTAAAAAAGTTCAAAGAAGTAAACTTTTTAATAAAATTAACCAAAATTTGATGTCCAATAGCTTTCATACATTTAAGAAGCAGGAAGTTCCACAAAATATGTTCCCAAGTAAAATTCATGTTATGAGCCCTTTAAGCAGGGAATAGAACGTACCGGTACATCACAGCCTGAAACACACATGAGAAACTGGATCATAAATCAAGAACTGGAACCTACATCAAGTGCTAGACTAGCTTACATCATTTGTACACGTAACTCAGGCACTTGAACATGGTCAATGTTATCGTCACCGCTATGTATTTATTTCGTCATTTAATTTTTTCCTTAGAGTAACTGTTTCCCTTACTTTTTTTTTTATTTAGAGCCCTTATTTGCATAAGTCCCTAATACATCAGTCCGTCTACCCTTCGACCAAACCCGCTTAGGCATTTTCGGTATGCGATTATGTTACGTCATTCTTTTTGTCCCCCCCTGCTTGCCACTCCGGCATGCGGGAGATTCGTATCAGTTGTGTCCACGCTGTCGACCAGCTCACTTCGTATCATTTTCCGTAGTCAATTTTTGTAGCCAACTGTAAGTATTTTTTACTTTAATTTATATCATGTTTATTCTTGAACATTTAATTCATTTAAGCATTTACCTTCATTCCATATTATTCATTAGCTCATAAATAATATTAAGGAGAATTTAGTTTACACGGAAATAATGAACATTCCCCAGAGCCAACGCCCTTGGCACTATGCTCCGGGCTACGTTTATTTTTATAATAATATTTCATGAGTAATATTGCATGTGTGTTTATTTGATATTTGTATTATTTGTACAGCACCCCAGAATGCCGCCGTAAAACTCTGTACGCCCCAGCTTAAACCCGTTACCTCACTGTGTGTGCTGATATTCCTTACCCCGGGAACGATTGTAAGTTTATATAATATCTATTAGTCTACACATTCAGAGAATTTGCTAAATTAAATTTATTCAAGGAATTGTAACTCATCCATAACTGATACTGCCGATAAGGTGCTGCCCCTTTCGTAATTTGTCCGATGATCCTTTAAGTTCGTTCATGTTATTGCTTAATTGATTATTTGCGCTTAAACGATTGTATTATTTAATATGAATTTTTGTATTTCCTTTAGTTTTCACCTGCACTAGCGGTGTGCGAATAAATCGGGGTAAGGCATCAAACAGACTTCCAGTCTCGTTTTTTTCCAGCGGTGCATACAGTGACAGTGAAAAAATCGTCCATCCAGCAGTTATCCCCGGTCATACCAGAAGCGTCTATCGTCGTCACCCCGTGCCCGTTGCCGTCATCTTCACCTCGTGAGCCATCATCGTCATCGCCCTCCCTTCGGTCATCGTCATCGCCCTCCCTTCGGTCATCATCATCGCCCTCCCTTCGGTCATCGTCATCGCCCTCCCTTCGGTCATCGTCATCGCCCTCCCTTCGGTCATCGTCATCGCCTCTCCCTTCGTCGCCGTCATCGCCTCCCTTCGTCATCGCCATCGCCTCCTTCGGTCATCGCTATCGCCCTCCCTTCGGTCATCGCCTCCGCCGGTCATCGTCATCGCCCTCCCTTCCGGTCATCGTCATCGCCCTCCCGCCGGTCGTCGTCATCGCCATCCCTCCATGCAGTCGTTGTGATCGTCCCCGCCCCCTGGAGTTGTAGTCATCTTTATACACGTCGCAGTCACCGCCGACATTTCACCACCACACAACCATGGCGCACTTGAAGACTGCAAGGACTACGGCGAAGAGAGCGGTAACTAGGGAAATTAATCTAATTAAACAGTATATAGCTGAAGACGACACCGTTAATGTTAATAATCATGTTGTCAGGATGAAGGAATTGTTTAAAAGATTCACATTAACCCATAACGAGTATCATGAAACTCTTACTGAGGACGAAGATATTGATGAAAGCGATGCTTACTTCTATGATGAACAGGGTGATTATATTTCGGTTTTGGATTCGGTCAAGAATTACAGTAAACATGCCGAAATTAAGGTTGAAATTCCTCCTGCCACAGATATTTCTGAAGACTTATCACGTAATGAGTTGTTGCGTTTACTCAATCTGCCAAAAGTAGAATTAGATGTATTTAGCGGTAACCCATTGCATTTTCACCAGTTCATGAGGGCGTTTGAGGTAAACGTAGATAAGATATGTGAGGACCCTGATCTTAAATTGTCCAGATTAATGCAGTACACCGCCGGCTCCGCCAAAGAGGCGATTAGGGGCTGTCAGTTAATAGGGGGTGAGACTGGGTATAGTCAGGCTCTTTCAATCCTGGATACCCGTTTTGGTAATGCCCACTTAGTTACAGAACGTCTCGTACGAGAACTAAAATCAGGTAAATCGGTCAGGTCATCCCAGGATATACAACAGATGGCAGATGATATGCAAAATGCATTTCTTGTGCTCAGTCAATTGGAAATGCTGCATGAAGTTAATACTCAATCGGTTATTGTTGAAATCGTTGGTAGATTCCCAAACTATCTTCAGTTGAGATGGAAAAAGCTGGTGTTCAAATCAAAGCGATCCAGTGGTTCTTATCCTCTGTTTGAAGAATTGGTTAAATTTGCAGGTATTGTTGCTACTGAAGTGAACGACCCGGTATATGGCACGGGATACCCCAAGCGGCCGGACAGAGCAAAGGTTGAACAGAAAGCTTCATCTACCAGCTTTTCCATGTCAGTATCTGAATCCAGTTCGGGGACCAGTAACCAAGTAGGAAACAAAGGTACTCAAGTTGTCAGGAATGGTTTGTATGCCAAACCTGAACCTCCATGCGTTTTATGTGATCAGAGACATCGTTTATGGCATTGTGAAAGATTCAAACGTATGAGTCCAAGAGAAAGATTGAATCTTGTCAATGCTCATAAATTATGTCATAACTGCCTATTTGCATCTCATAGTGTTGACAACTGTGGTAAAAAATCTGTGTGTAAGGTGAATGGTTGTGGTCAAAAACATACCATGTATATTCATGTTGCTGGTAATGCGTCCAATAACGTCCATATATCGAATGCCAGTTTGTTTACCGATAGAGAGACGCATATGCCGATAGTTCAGGTGATAGTAAACAAACGGTGTAAGGTATTTGCTCTGTTGGATAGCGGATCCAGTAATTCGTTTTGTTCCCGCACCTTGGTTAGACAATTGGGGATTACAGGCAAAAGTCAGAATGTCCAACTTAGTACTCTGAATAGGTCTGGAATCCGGAGATCAGAGGTAGTTGATCTGTCGATTTTCCTCTGAATTAGGCGACACTCTAGAGTTGTCCCTGGTTTATGTAGTTGATGAAATCCCTGTGAAGAATGCAGCCATTGACACTTCATTGTATGACCATCTCAATGGTGTTGGTCCCATGCCTGCTTACGAACGTGGTAACGTTACAGTAGATTTGTTGTTAGGTCAGGATAATGCGGAGGCCCTTGTTCCCTTAGATATAAGGCGAGGTAACCCGGGACAGCCTTTTGCTGTACGTACCTTACTCGGATGGTGTCTTAATGGCCAGTCCCCCATGAATGTACCTAGTCGTAGGGTCATTTCTAACTTCGTAACGAGTTCTACCGTAAGTGACGATGTCTCTTGTTTGTGGGAGATTGAAAATGAAGGATTGGAACAATTGTCATGGTCACAGCAAGATAAGTCGGTTATCGCTTTGTGGGATCGTGAATGTAGGAAAGTCGACGGACACTATGAGCTTCCCATCCCTTGGAAAGATAGATCGGAACCTCTCCCGAATAATTTTGTTGTAGCCAAATCCAGGGTAGATACTTTGCGTAAAGACTTGTCAAAGATGGTCTCTATGATAGATATAATACAGAGGTCGAGAAACTGCTAAATAATGGTTATGCTGAAGAGGTCCCAGAACGTGAGTTGTTCAACATAGATAGAATATGGTATCTCCCTCATCACGCAGTGCAGTCAGACAAGAAACCAGATAAGCTCAGAGTGGTTTTTGATTGTGCCAGTAAGTTCCGAGGTAAATCATTGAACGAACGTTGTTTGCAAGGTCCAGACATGATCAATAAACTTTTACCTGTCTTATTGCGATTCCGTCAGCACAGCATTGCCGTCCAAGCAGACATTGAGGCCATGTACAATCAGGTTAGGATACCGGTGAAAGACAGAGATGCCCTCAGATTTCTTTGGTACGTTGATGGTCAATTGAGTTGTTATCGGATGACGTCGCATCTATTTGGAGGAATATGGTGTGCGTCGAGCTCAGCGTATGCCCTGCAGCAAACAGTTGTTGATGCCTCAAGTGTAGATCCCTTGGTTAGGTATACGGTATCTAAATCGTTTTACGTTGACGATTGTCTCAGCTCGACCTCTTTCAAGTCTCAGGCCAAAGTCGTTATTACAGAGACCCCTAAGACCCTAAGTAAAGGTGGATTCAACTTGACCAAATTTGTTGTCAATGACAAAGAGCTACTGTCTGAAGTGTCCGTTGAATGTAGAGCTAAGGGAGTTCGTGAACTAGGTTCTCAATCTCAGAGCAGGGCCTTGGGTATAAAGTGGATGATTTCGTCTGACGAATTCTTCTTCGAAGTAGAGCGCGTTGGAGACGGTCTGTTAACTAGGAGGAGAATGCTCAGTATAGTCTCGTCGATATTTGATCCACTAGGTTTGTTGGGCCCAGTGATACTCACAGGGAAACTGCTCTTTCAAGAGGCAACAGCTCGTAAACTGTCTTGGGATGAGAAAGTGCCACCAGACCTCGAGAGAGTTTGGGATCTTTGGTTGCAATCGTTGTGTTCTGTGGGTCAATTGAGGATTCCGCGTTGCATTAAGCCTTGTAGATTTGACGATGCCGTAATCGAACTCCACCATTTTTCTGATGCAAGTTCACAGGGTTATGGTTGCTGTAGTTATGTTCGTTGTACGAATAAGCAGGGTATGGTCCATGTGCAGCTGGTCATGAGTAAGAACAAAGTCGCCCCTCTTAAGTTATGTACGATACCACGACTTGAACTGCAGGCTGCGGTTCTGTCGGTCAAGGTTGACACCTTGTTGAAACGAGAATTAGATCTTGATCTTGGTCAGTCGTATTTTTGGACAGACTCAGAAATTGTACTTAAGTATATTCGTAACGACAGTAGGAGATTCCATGTCTTTGTAGGGAACAGAATAAGCCTGATCAGAGAGTTTAGTAGCCCAGATCAGTGGGTTTATATTGAGACTAAGGACAATCCTGCAGACCTAGTTACCAGGGGACTGTCCTACTCTAAATGGGACAAAGACAAGTGGTTAAATGGTCCTGAGAAGCTGCACCGGTACAAGAGTGAATGGGACTTTATCGATATTGATCCTGTCGAGTTGGCATGTGATGATCCTGAAGTTAGGAAGACTACATGTGTCGTAGCATGTGAGGCCGTCACAAGTAATGATCCCCCTGTGAAATGCAACCCAGATGAAGTTTCAAGTGATCCACTTTGCGAAATAATGCAACATTACTCGTCATGGTATAGAATGAAAAGGGCTTTAGCTTGGTGGTTGCGATTTGTCAAATTTCTTGGAGGTTGCAAGTCTACAGGAAGCCTATCAGTACAAGAAGTCCGTCATGATGAAGTTATTTTAGTTCATAAAAGCCAGTCCATGATGTTCAATTCAGAGTTGGAACGAGTACAACGGGGTAAAGCCGTTAAGGTGACCAGCCCCCTGCGAATGCTAAATCCATTTGTAGACGATTGTGGATTACTTAGAGTGGGCGGTAGATTGAAAGAAAGTGATATTCATGGTAAACACCCTTGTATAATCTCAGGTAGTCACGTAATTGCTACGGCCATTGTCAAAGACATTCATAGCGTTGCCCATGTAGGTGTCGAATGGGTTTTAGCTATCGTCAGAAAACACTTCTGGTTAGTGAAAGCTAGGCCTCTGATCAAGAAAGTAATTAGGGCATGTGTTACGTGTAAACGACTGTACTCCAAACCTTGTACCCAAATTATGGCAGACTTACCAAAAGAGCGTGTCGAGGCTAACAAGCCACCCTTCTCGTATGTGGGCATTGATATTTTCGGACCATTTCATGTAAAATATGGTAGGTCGGAAATCAAACGATACGGTTGCATGTTCACTTGCCTGAGTATTAGAGCTGTTCACGTTGAAAAATTAGATTCATTGGACGCTGAGTCCTTTCTGAACGGTTTTAGACGATTTGTGGCTCGCAGAGGTCATCCTGAGGTCGTGTTTTCTGACAATGGCACCAATCTTGTCGCGGGAGAATCAGAATTAAGAAACAGTCTTAAGGGTCTCTCTCGTAAATTCATTGATGCCTACGCTGTAAAGGAAAACATAGTCTGGCACTTTAATCCCCCGACTGCATCCCATATGGGGGGAGTTTGGGAACGGATGATCGGGGTTTTCAAGAGAGTAATGACAGCCGTGCTCCCCAGGTCTGTCAGACTCACCGATGAAATATTAGAGACCCTGTTCTGTGAAGCCGAATGTATCGTTAACGGGCGTCCACTGACCAAATTTGGTGACGACCCACGTGATCCCACACCACTAACGCCAAATCATTTGCTGCTTCTTAGAGAAGGTAGTAGCATACCACCAGGTAAATTTGACCACGCTGATACTTTCCGCAGGCGCTGGAAGCATGTGCAACATCTCGCAGATCAATTTTGGCGCAAATGGCTAAAGCTGTACCTGCCTGAATTGCAGAAGCGATCTAAATGGTTGAATGTAACGAATGATTTGGCAATTGGTGATCTGGTATTGCTTCTGGATGAGATGACCCCTCGAAACCTGTGGCCTTTGGCGCTGGTCATTGAAGTCATGCAAGGCAGGGATGGATTAATCAGATCAGTCAGAGTCAAGACCAGAACTACAACACTCGTGCGGCCCATTAGTAAGATAGTTCTGCTAGAATCTGCTAATCCACCATGTGTGGATGAGTAATCATTGATTTGTTTTGTAATATATCCATGATCCATTCCAACCTAGATATTCACATAGTATTTGGGTCAGTTTACACGTAATAATTAATTGTAATTTATGTTATTGCTGATGTAACTCACAGCATTAAGATTTCTACCCATGCATCGTTTGGTGTGTTTATTACTGACGGCCTTTAAGCGTATTAGTAATGTTATCTTGAATGTCATTTATTCAATGGGGGGAGTGTTATCGTCACCGCTATGTATTTATTTCGTCATTTAATTTTTTCCTTAGAGTAACTGTTTCCCTTACTTTTTTTTTTATTTAGAGCCCTTATTTGCATAAGTCCCTAATACATCAGTCCGTCTACCCTTCGACCAAACCCGCTTAGGCATTTTCGGTATGCGATTATGTTACGTCATTCTTTTTGTCCCCCCCTGCTTGCCACTCCGGCATGCGGGAGATTCGTATCAGTTGTGTCCACGCTGTCGACCAGCTCACTTCGTATCATTTTCCGTAGTCAATTTTTGTAGCCAACTGTAAGTATTTTTTACTTTAATTTATATCATGTTTATTCTTGAACATTTAATTCATTTAAGCATTTACCTTCATTCCATATTATTCATTAGCTCATAAATAATATTAAGGAGAATTTAGTTTACACGGAAATAATGAACATTCCCCAGAGCCAACGCCCTTGGCACTATGCTCCGGGCTACGTTTATTTTTATAATAATATTTCATGAGTAATATTGCATGTGTGTTTATTTGATATTTGTATTATTTGTACAGCACCCCAGAATGCCGCCGTAAAACTCTGTACGCCCCAGCTTAAACCCGTTACCTCACTGTGTGTGCTGATATTCCTTACCCCGGGAACGATTGTAAGTTTATATAATATCTATTAGTCTACACATTCAGAGAATTTGCTAAATTAAATTTATTCAAGGAATTGTAACTCATCCATAACTGATACTGCCGATAAGGTGCTGCCCCTTTCGTAATTTGTCCGATGATCCTTTAAGTTCGTTCATGTTATTGCTTAATTGATTATTTGCGCTTAAACGATTGTATTATTTAATATGAATTTTTGTATTTCCTTTAGTTTTCACCTGCACTAGCGGTGTGCGAATAAATCGGGGTAAGGCATCAAACAGACTTCCAGTCTCGTTTTTTCCAGCGGTGCACACAGTGACAGTCAAGTATCAGAACTTGAATCAGAAACTATAGAGTACCGAAATATGATGTCTGCTGTCATTGTTCTGGTTCGTGCACTGATGTCTTCACAACCTTAAGCTGTGCGCGTGGAACAGAATACGCCGCGCACTTCGGTATTCTATAACCAATACCAAGCACAAGAATCTATATCTGGAACTGTTCAACTATTTCATCAGAAATCAAGAGACAAAATCACACTCTACTGACAATGTTTAAGATAATCTACAATGCAACTACCTACCTTTGATGAATGCAGAGCACATATGGGTCTGTTGAGGGGAAAGGCAACCGTTCCTGTGGACAGAATGGCTGTGGCAGGCTTGGCTACGTTCAACGTCGCTCCAAAGGGGAAGAGATATGTCAAAGCTCTGGCCAAATTGAGAAACATAATTGCAATCATTCAAACCATTAGAAATCAAGCCCACCATATGTGGCTCCACGCGGACCCATTGGTTTGTGTACACTTCTCACAGCCCATGTGACCAAGTTTGACCAAGCTAATGGCAGGCATGCACAGAGCAGAGCAACTGTTGTTATTCACCTGATCAAAAGTCAATAGCTTATTGGTCAGTGTGCATTGTTTGACAGGCCAGATTGATCTATTTCTTTGATGCATGTCAATAGAAAGCGCCAAATTCCTTTCCCTTCAAAAAGCAACCTTATTCCCCCCCCCCCCGCAAAAAAAAAAATTATACCATCAGCAAAACCCATTTCCTGATAACATGTCTTCTTTTCACCATCCAACAATATATTACGAGTTCAAATATATATCATCCCTTTTCACTGTACCAGACTGCCCTGTATATTACTCCGTGTGATGCCCGAAACTTTCCAAACACTCAATGGTTTCATGGGATAATAATAAAATAATTTTTTTGGGGGGGGGGGAAGGCTAATCACCCTTACTCGCAGCTGAGAAGCTGAATTGCGAAGGACGCCACTACATTTGTACAGCGTGGTCGAGCCGCAGGCATGTAATGGCGCCTCTGGCAGCCAGCCACATCGACCCATATTTGACCACGGAGCACAGTCTGAGATCGAAAGTGTTTTGATTTTTTTTGGAGTGAGGAAAACCGGAGGGCCCGGAAAAAAACCCTCGTGGCACAGGAGAGAACCAATGGCCAATTCTACACACATATGGCATGTATGGTCCGCAGCCGGGATTCAAACCAGAGCCACAGTGGTGAGAGGAGAGCGCTTTACGTACAAGCCACCCATGAAACCCAAATCATCGGTGAATAAATACAATGTAATACAATGAATACAGGTGCTAATAGGTGAAAGTTATATGTGTGCCATCTATCTACCAGTAATGTGCAATACTGACATGCAAGGAATATTCTCTAAAAATGAAGCGGCTAAAGTTACAAGCTTTAAGTTTGGTCATATTACTGCACATACAGCGATGAGACATGTAGTTGCATAAACCAAAAGAAAAAAAAGCAGAAATGTAACCCTATCAATGCAGTCGTGAATGCATATCACATTGTAAAGTGTACTGTTCCAATTAATCCATATTGTCAATCATTAAATGTGTATTTTAATTACTAAACGAAAAAAATGCCACGGGTGGGGTTCAATTTCGGAAAAAAATAGAATACGCTCACGGAAAAGAAGACACAAAGTAATGGTCCCAGTGAAAACCCAATTTCTCTGGGCCCAATTTATCGTGGCGCGTACTGCACGAGTGGCGCAGAGTGCAGCTGTGCCGGTGTAGTGTGAATTTAGGACTATGAAATACGGACCCATTGGTAGTATTGCGTATGCTTAGGTGAGGATTGTGAACGTTTAACAAATAAAAGGGTAATAGGGACCTGATTTCATAGGAGTCTAAATTACATGTGACACTGGAAAAAGTGTTTAAGACCAGCCAGTCGGTGTTTTATCATCCATTTAAGATCGGCCACGTGACGTGATATGTGATTATTAGCAAAAACCGGCTAAGAACAAGTCACAAGCCACAGATGCTGCATGACAGTTTTATGGCTGGTAACAGATTAATGCTTAGTAGGTACTTTCTGTGCTTAGTAGTTCCATGGCATTGTCACCATGTGGAGATGGTGCTCCCAGCAGGGTGACAACATGAAAAGCATGGCACCAATTTCATGGCGCTGCTAAAACAAAAATTTGCAAAGCATACACATTTGTGTAACCAAATGTTTTTCGTTTTACTTAGCGTTGACGCTGGGCTCTCTTAGTCTTACTACCAAGCTGTGTCTAACAATGTCCTCTCCATCTGATTCATTATTTTCAAAAACACCGAAAGATTGCTAAAAAGTCAGAGCACACATTATCATGCTAAACTAGGGAGTTACACAAACCACCAACCGGTATCAGATTACCATAATGCCAAATGCAGGTGCACTAGAAAAAATAAACAACACAGAATTCTGTACAAAAATATCTAGCTATGCAAAACAAGGCGAAGGAGATAAGATTGCAGCTCAACATATTACAGGTACTGTACGTCCATGCTGGAATAGCATTCAATTGACTCACTCCCTGTAATTGGACTGTTTATCGTCACCCGTCTCCCCAGCAGGTGGAGGGGTAATGGTGGGAGGAGACGCCTCTTTCCTTGCACCCAAAGAAGAAGGGTTAATTGCAGAAGGAAAAGCAATTAAGTGTTAGACTTGATATGCGAAAGTTTGGACCAAGAAGTGACCGATGGATCCTTGTGGGAGTTGTGGAGGGTGATTTGTGGGTCACTTATCAGCACCCAATTTCATGAAACTCATCGTAACTTACGATGCATCGCAGGCGCTGCGAAACATCGCATCCCTGTGATGAGTCGCAGCTGCGATGCGTCCTGCGATTCATTTCACAAAACACGTCGAAACGATTCCCCTTGTAAATACTTTTCCGATGACACTACCACATTTCAAAGTTTGAATGAGTCTTGAGTTGATGTCATAAGAATATTCTGACACCAACTCTATGCAAACCATCATTATAAAATTGCAATTAAAATGAATGAAAATATGACAGAAGCCCTCACAAGAAATATGAGTGTTTAGAACAAACTGGGGTTTTTTTGGAGGGGGAAGCATAAATATGACAGCATGGAGCAATTTGTAAATAAGCCAGTGATGCAGAATTATAGCTGCTTGTTAATATGTGATACAATTACTTTCTGAGTCAAATTGCTAATAAGACAGCAACACTGACATGAGAATTCAAGATTTAAAAAAATGTTAAAACGCCTAATTAACTTGAAGGCATGACCCAGTACTTTGGCTATTAACCCTAACTCCCTAGCATGATTTACTAGGAACCATACCCATCCTGGCAAATTCCAACACCATATGGGAAACTGCTCACACATATTTATGACTCTGATTCTGGAGGTGTGTCAACCCAATGTAAAAGACTGTCAGTTTAGGGGTACTGTACCCATCCTGACAGATTCCAACAAAACATGCCGTTGGGGTTTGATGGGTTGAGTTCAGTTAGGTTTAAAAACTTGATGACGCAAAGCTTACATGTAACTCACTTCTTTAACAAAAGCATGGAAGACTGCTGCGTTAGCAAAGCATTATGGCATGGAACAGACCAATTTATGAATGACCTATAATTACTAATAGTTATCTACAGAGTATTATCAGTACAGATTGATCTAAAAACTGTTAACAGAACAGATACCTTTCAGTCAAATTGGAATCAACAGATCTAAATGTAGAAACAATGAACAAAAGAATGAGATTGATCCTCTGGCTATATATGGTCCCTGAAGCACCTGCCAGAAATGACCATTGTCAGAGATGTCATCAAATCAAATCACAAATCCATCACACATGTAAGTCTATTACAAGTCAATCACGCCAATCACAAATCAGTCACACGTCAGTCACAAGACAACCACAAGTCAGCTACAAGTCTATCAAAAGTCAACAAGAAGTCAATAATGGGGATGTGTATTTACGGGTTCTACAGGAATGGGCTACCCTTTTTAGCAAGCGTCTTAAACGTGAATCTGTTTTGGTTTTCCACGTAGCGTGGTTTTCATTTTGAAAATGCTCCACAAATGACATTCAAAAGTGAATAAATCAAAACCTTTCTTTTTCATTGTCTGAGAAGTTACTCAGTAATATGTAACGTTGGTTAAGGGTACTCGATTCCATAATCTGGAACCAGTTATTGACATCAGCGGTCGGCACTAGAGTACCCGGTTCCCATGCACAGCCCTAGTCAATAACATGTCCAACACAAATTAAATACTAAAGAAAGTTACAGAGAGGAATGTCCTTGTCACAGTTCATTTCAACAGTTAGTGATTTGACTTGACAGCAGATGCCTTGTGATTGACTACTGACATGACTGAGACGTGCACAGATTTGAATACAACTCTGACTATGTCCTAAGTGGCCCAAAACGTCGGACCCTTGCTTTTTTTCTCACCGTAACACAAGAATTATTGGGGTATCTCTCATGCAGGTTCAATACGCTGCAAATCATTCAGTAGAAAACAGTGCTAGGGTAATACTTTAATCTATCAGAAACATGAGATTGGAGGAGTGTGCGTGTATTTTGCAACACAAGGACGCTTTTAAAACTCTTCGATGTCAATGTTTAAATGAAAATTATTACAAGCAATATTTATGATTGGGACAAATACGAATTATACCATGAAGTGCAACGAGAGAATTATATTTGAAAATTCTACATATGCCAATCAAAATGTTATCCATCACAAATTTGTCCATTATGCTGGCAACTTTGAGCAGAGTGAGTCTAGAGCAATGTTAGTTAGTAAACTCTGGCTTTTAAGAAGCATACATGTGTCCTGATTTGGCAGGCATGCAACTGGGAATTCAGAAAAAAAACGAGGAAACTTCAAACCACACAAGACTTTGTACAGTATTTTTCAAATTGTAATGGCATTTATGAGAAGTAAAAAAGCGAGGAAATCAGCGGATCCGAGGAAAAGTTGCACGCCTGATTTGGGCAGCAGTCTGTTAGATTGGCAAATTTGAGCAGAGATGCTGCATCAAAGACCATACAAGAACAGGATATTGTTGTTACTGAAAGAGTTAATTATTTTTGAAAGAGGTCATCATTTTGAATGAGGATGAATTAAGAAGAATGAGAATTCCTGGATAAATCTTCTTACTTTGCATCATTGACTGCCTCATCTTCACTGATGCTATGAGCCACCTTGCCAGCTGCCACACTTATTGCTCTGTAAGAGTAAACCAGAAGGAAATGTTTAAATCCTTTAACTGTTACCCCACAAGGTACTATCGATATGTTCCCTGTCAAGGCTCAATAGTCATGGGACTACACATTACAAAGCTATTGCTGAGCTAGACCGTGGCTCTGATCACCATGAACTTTTGTGATCACCATCCTTTGCTTACAACACTAGAATTTCCCTGCTAACCATGAACAAGTAGATAACAGCATGTGTGCATACACATATGCTACAAATTCCTTTTTAACCAGTGGAATATACTTTCTATTAGCACAGAATGCCCTGCTATGGTTCACAAAAAATATTTGCTTACTTTAGCAAAAGACAGTGAGGCTTGTTTTTCAACACAAGTATTTAGAGATAGTCACCTCTGTGTTGTGATACAAGAAAAATACCACACACATTTTTGCCTGAAAACAAGCACAAAAATGTCAACTTTCCACTTGTATATATAGAACTAGAAAAAGGCTGACATTCTATTGTCCTCATGACCTTTGATGCTGGGTCAACCTAGAGCAAGTTCAACAGAGAACTATGGTTAACCAAAGTTGGATTATCTTTGCTTGAACCCATGCTAGTCGACCATAGTTGGACTAGTCTAGTCAACTTGTCTAGACCAGCCATACTGAGGTTGGTTCCATTGCTGGTTACAATTGCCATGCCCAATATAAATGCACTACAGGGAGCCAGGAGCTAGACATTTGGTGGTGATGAGCTGTGTCTGAAGCACTTGGCTACAACTTTCAATTACACCTGGGTCTATGGGCAGTGGCTGCAGCTTCCATAGACACATGTGTAATTACACCTGTGTCTATGGGCAGTGGCTGCAGCTTCCATAGACACATGTGTAATTACACCTGTGTCTATGGGCAGTGGCTGCAGCTTCCATAGACACGTGTGTAATTACACCTGTGTCTATGGGCAGTGGCTGCAGCTTCCATAGACACATGTGTAATTACACCTGTGTCTATGGGCAGTGGCTGCAGCTCCCATAGACACGTGTGTAATTACACCTGGGTCTATGGGCAGTGGCTGCAGCTTCCATAGACACATGTGTAATTACACCTGTGTCTATGGGCAGTGGCTGCAGCTTCCATAGACACATGTGTAATTACACCTGGGTCTATGGGTAGTGGCTGCAGCTTCCATAGACACGTGTGTAATTACACCTGGGTCTATGGGCAGTGGCTGCAGCTCCCATAGACACGTGTGTAATTACACCTGGGTCTATGGGCAGTGGCTGCAGCTTCCATAGACACGTGTGTAATTCCAAGCAGTAGCCAAGTCATTCTGACACAGCCATGCTTTGATAATCACTCGACTAGAGACTATGGCATGTTGCTATTAGTGCACAGGTGTATGTTACATTATATGTCAACTCCCAATTTAAATGATAACAAGCACCCCAAAACAGACAGGGCATTACCTACATCAGGGGCGGATCCAGGAATAATTGCAGGGGGGGGGGGGACAGGCCCGTCAGAATTTTTTATATCCGATTTTTGCTACATAAACATTCTGGAGATCTATGTTTAATGGCCAAGGCACATACCACCAATATGATTTCAGGAGCATTGATGCTGTTACCTGTCTTCAGATACCTATGTGTGTGAGGGCAGGTCTGCAGTCTCACTCACCTGTTCAATACACCATTTGCAATGAGTGCTTCTTTAGGGTGGAAGTATTTGTAGTATGACGTCCTGACAACACTGTCTGAAAATTAAAAAAGGCCCCATAAGCAATCACATCAGATCTCAATCAGAAAACTAAACCATGCTTATTTTTAAACAGCTCTTTAAGCACAAATATTGGGAGTCAGTTGGTCATGGTTCCAAATGGAGAGCATAGGAAGATGTCATTTTAGCTAAAGACTCCACTGGAGAATGCTTTCATTATCTTGGCATTCCTTGTAGTGCGCTGTCCATTGCATTGCTCATTTTGGTTGAAATGTCCATCATGCAATAAAAATTACACATTTCTTGTAGACAACACAAAAGTGCCCATCAGGAAAAGATTAAAGGACCCTTCCTGAGCTGAAAATGAACTTCAACTCACAAAACAAAATATTTTAAAAATAAAACAAAAATGAAGTTGTTGTCTCCTTCATAAAATGCTAAACAGAAACCTTTCTCAACAGACTTACCATTGTTGACCATGACACCATAGTCCTCCAGTAAGAAGTTGATGTTGGTGTCAAATTTGGTCTCGCCTCCCTCCCCCATCATGACTAGCACGCTGCCTCCACTCTCTAGATATCTCTTGATTACCTCAAACTGGACAAAGTGTTTAAGGAAAAAAAACAGACTTCTAACATCTCTCGTCAACTAGTTATATTTCCCTTACTTCCTAGGCATTTCTTGGCTACAGAAGCTTGCTGAATATTTGACATTGATACTGGGGTATCAATTCCCATGTAAAGCAATGGGAGCTTGGTTGTACCTGGGTTCTTACAGCACTCTGGCAAACTTGACAAGGTCTTAACAGGTGTTTATTCGATCCAACACAGACCAAATAGGGGTAAATGGCAAAGGATTTGTGATTAACTGTAAGATATTTGCAGTAAGTACACAGAAAAAATGTCCTTTTTGAGGCAGCTGCTCAGTTGTGTACTATGCTACAAATCACTATAACCCTATGAATCTATTGCTTGATTGTAAAGGATAACAGTAAAGGATATACAAAATTCTCCAGTAAGAAGTTGATGTTGGTGTCAAATTTGGTCTCGCCTCCCTCCCCCATCATGACTATGAATCTAATCTTTATTATAACACCTCACCCACATATTCTGTACCTTGATTGGCCGAGAACGAGTCACGTGGCATTCGCTATTTGTGCTACATGCTGCGCACGGCCAAAAGTACTATACCCGTAGCAACCAAAGTACTATACCCCTAGCAACCAAAGTACTATACCCCTAGCAACCAAAATACTTTACGCATAACAACTGGTATTGTGTGCAAATGCATACACTGTATATGGGTGTGCGCGTTGCGTGTATTGTTCCCAAGAGCTAGCGGTACAGAGCTGGGTTCAAACATTTCGTGAAGGGGTAGTTGGAAAAGTGCAAGTAAATTTTCAACTAATTTTGTATATCTTTTACTGTTATCCTTTACAATCAAGCAGAATCTGTGGGAGAAGTGTTATAAAACAAAGATTGACTGCTTTATCTCGTGGTATAGTAAAACTAGCCTCCCTCGGTGATCCATGATTCTTAGAATATTTTCCCTCGGCTTCGCCTCGGGAAAAATAAAATGCTTCATGGATCACCTCGGGAGGCTAGTTTTACTACAACATTTGAAGCAGTCAATATCTGTATACTATGAATCACTCTTACATGCAGTATGCTATCTCTGACTTAGAGTCAAACTTGTCATTTTCCCTTTACCATTTATTTCATAATTTGTGAAGAGTTGTATCCTCTCTGAGCGATTCCCGAGTGCCATTTCCCTGTTTGGCAACAAATGACCAATGTAGCTAGCATTTTGAATGGGATGAAATTGGATCTCTGCACATACCTCAGGTGCTGTGAACTTTTCCCTGGGTCCAGCCAACACAAAGACCTTGACATTCGCCAACTTATCCTCAGTGATTTCATCTTTTTGACTGCAAAAATAAAATCAAACAAAAACTTTAAAAATATAGAATTGCAACAATAAATACTGCAGTAGAACAGAATGTTTGTGTTTTCTTCGAAACCAATGAAATTTGTTTTGAAGTACAATTTGGTGAAACAATGGGCACTAATAAAAATAGATATCTTGCTAAGGTGACTTTACATTGTATAGAGGAGCATAGCCAACCTAGGGAAAGGAGAATCCACCTCATATGCGGTTCTAGCGTTTCCCTCTTTGTTTTCGTTTTGTGTATTTTCTTTTATGCTTTCATCCACAGTGTTTTTTTTGGCAAGAACATCCTTCAGTCTTGCAAGATCCTTCTTTGTGCAAAAACCAACGGTGCAGTTTATGCACATGTATAAAAACTGTCAAAAGAGATGCGTACTATTAAAACAAATTAAGATTAAACCTTCTTCCTTAGGCATTTTTGCAAGGATGCAACCTCAATCCTGCAAAATCTTTCAACTGCCTCCATGTAAAAATAGCATACAGCCTCAATCCTCCAAAATCATCCGTTATTTCTTGAATGTGGTCCTTGGAGGGGTGACTAGTGCCTCAATCCTGAAAAATCCTCCCGCAATCACTGTCAATATGTTGAGGCATAGCCAGTGACATCCTGGAGCAGTGCGGAGGATTTCAAGTATAATCTAGGCCTAAATTTATGCATGTCTGAGCAAAAACAACACAAGGTCCCGCCTACAGGACCTTGACACACTGCATTCTCTGAAATCAGCAACACATTTTTGCCATTTAAGCATCAATCCTGCAAAATCCTCCAATGTTGTGGGTTTTGAGAAGGTTTGGGGTTAGTGTCAACTAAGTTCCCCCCAACATTATTCTTAATTAATGAAATAGAAAGGCACGATTTCAACAATATCCCAAATGCAAATGACAGAGGGCACTCTTCTGCCCATTTTGTGAAAAAATGACAGAAATCCAATCACGCATACCAACACGAAGCTCATTTGAATGAAAAAAGTGCCAATAAAAAAAGGTTGCAGTAAATAGCATTGCTCCAATGTACTGGTTTGAGTGATCCTGCAAGGCAGGGTAGACTTTCATTAATTAATAACTTTACCTTGTTTCCTTGTTTAAAAGGATGTTTAACTAAAAGAAGACACAATCTTGGTAATCTAACAGATAATTATAGACCTTTTAATGCAAAGATGACAAAGAAAATGCAAATAAATGTAACATTTTTTAAATTGGTTTTCTTGTTCTTCCTCTTTCAAGTAGAGACTCCTGTTTTTACATGGGAAATTTCAAAAATGTTACATTTAGTTTGCATTTTCTTTGTCATCTTTGAATTAAAAGGTCTGCAATTATCTGTTAGATTTTTAAGATTGCGTCTTCTTTAGTTAAACATCCTTTTATACAAGGAAACTTTTGTAAGGTAAAGTTATTAATTAATGAAAGTCTACCCTGCCTTGCAGGATCACTCAAACCAGTACATTGGAGCAATGCTATTTATTGCAACTTTTTTATTTGCACTTTTTTTCATTCAAATGAGCTTCGTGTTGGTATGCGTGATTGGATTTCTATCATTTTTTCACAAAATGCGCAGAAGAGTGTCCTCTGTCATTTGCATTTGGGATATTGTTGAAATTGTGCATTTCTATTTCATTAATTATGAATAATGTTGGGGGGAACTTAGGACTTGTGATACCTGTATATACAAACTTACCTTGTGATTTTCCAGCTACTGCGCAGCTTTTTGTGCAGGGACTTGAATCCATTCTGAGGACTGAATAACTCTCGTTTGGACACATCAAAGGCAATGGTAGTACGTTGACCCTTCTCCCCCATCTCCTGCATGGTTTTCAAATAATTCATTAGGATTAATTATGATATGCTTAATCCAAACTCCCTTTAGAAGTATATAAAGATATAGTATATCATTTGTCATTTCCTTTTGTTTCGTTTGAAGCAACAAAAATGCTCAAAATCTAAAGAAGGGTGCTTACCACCCAACCTGATGAAGTTTAAGATCAGTGAATGTTGTATTGCAACAAAGCAATATTCTAGGATCTGGATTTCAATTCAAAAGCTGCCGAGTCATGTTTTGAATTGCGCCCTAAATCAGCATCCGGGACACGTTGTCATTCAGCCAATTGCAGCTACACGATGTCACACACTGAACCGACGAATTATAGCAACCGCGCGCGCGTGTGCATCGTGTCAACGCAAGCGCCCACCCATTTGCGGCTTCGCTGAATTACAAGCAAACTATAAACAGAATTTTCCAATTGGAAATGACCTTCTTTTATTGTTTTCTTCAAATTGACAGCGTGCCAGAAAGAATAATTTCACAGGGAGTTTAGTGCTATTACTATCTTTAAACCAAGTATGCTTTTCAACAATAAGTTTGTCAGTTACTTTTTTGATAGCTGCAAATGATTTACTCTACCTTTAATAAGGAAACCTTTCTGAATTCTTCAAAAACCAACTCTTAGAAGGAAACCAACAAATGGCACATTGTGATCTAACTTTCAGTGAGAACATAAGACTGCTGGGCTCTTCCATTATATCCCCCCCCCCCCACATTTCCAAGTTGATCTTAGAAGGATCACTATTACATGAATTTAAGGACTGAGGTACAAATTTCTAAATTTTGCAATATCTGCCAGGACTAGTCGTTCTGCCGCGACTAGTCGTTTCGCCGCAACTAGTCGTTCTGCCGCGACTAGTCGTTCTGCCGCGACTAGTCGATCTGCCGCGACTAGTCGTTCTGCCGCGACAAGTCGTTCTGCCGCGACTAGTCATTCTGTCGCGACTAGTCGATCTGCCGCGACTAGTCGTTCTGCCGCGACAAGTCGTTCTGCCGCGACTAGTCGTTCTGTCGCGACTAGTCGTTCTGCCGGGACAAGTCGTTCTGCCACGACTAGTCGTTCCGCCGCAACTATTTGTTATGCCACAACTAGTCGTTATGCCGCAACTAGTCGTTCTGCCGCGACTAGTCGTTCTGCCGCGACAAGTCGTTCTGCCGCGACAAGTCGTCTTTCCACTATGCCGTAACTAGCGGTTGCGCTGCAACTTTCAATCTTCACCCCGTGACTTAGTAGTCGTACCACGCTGTACTTGAAGTCCGAAGCGACTACACAGTCCATATTAGTGCTTGTGTAATGCAGCATGCCCTGACAGTCACACAGTGTGACTGCATCCACTCAGTGTAAACATGCCCCATTGTAGTCACTTTTTTTTTTTTTGCAACTACATACATGTACATGTAGTGTTGACACTAGGCTAAGGCCAAAAAAAAAAAGGCTCGGTTTCTGGTATGCG
The DNA here is from genome assembly GCA_029964075.1 of Patiria pectinifera. Classification (NCBI taxonomy): domain Eukaryota; kingdom Metazoa; phylum Echinodermata; class Asteroidea; order Valvatida; family Asterinidae; genus Patiria; species Patiria pectinifera. Next base: position 9,489,366 of record CM057137.1, on the reverse strand, counting down.
CGCGTGTCACCGTAGCCATGCGCGTCGGCAAAATGAAAAAGGGTTTTTTTTCAATACAAGATGATGTCTCAAAACCGCCAAACTCACTGGTTTGACTGGAATCCTGCTGCTGCACAATTTTAACGTGTTTTTAGATGGGGTTATGATCAAGAATAAGCTTTATGTAGCCGCTCTGGACTCCCATATATTTGCACTAAGTTTAGTCGGGCACCATTTGCAGTCATCAGCCGACATCTGAAGCCAAAAAAAACAAACAAAAAAAGGTAAAAAAAAAAAAAAGCCGCGTTGCCGCACCACTTTTGGGGCAAGCTCCATACCAGAAACCGGAGACTTTTTTGGGGGGGCCTAATGTCTAATGTTTAATTTCGGAGATTGTGGAGTTCTGTTTAGGAAACCTCAGTCTTTTTATTCTTAAAAAGATTTTGTCACTCCAAAATGGGCAATCTTGTAGTTATGGGCCCGGTTCCCTTTAGAAAACAAAATACACAGTTTACCAATTTGACTTACCAAACTAGTTGGCGACATTAAGTCATAGATAGAGGGCAGGGTTTTGAATTTTTGAGGGAAATTTGGGGTAAAATGATGATAACAATGCCAAAACGCAACAGGAAAATAAAGATGGCCGTTAACGCGCTGAATCACACGGCAACAACCTTGCAAAAGACCACGACAAAAGACCACGCGGGTGCAGAGGCGGGGCACGGAGCCAACGAGCTTCACCACTCCCGTTGTCTTTTTTTCGTGTCCGAGTTACAACGTGCGCCTTGACTCAAGTCTACGTGACTGACAGCAGAAATGATCCAGCACGCGCAAGATCTTTTCGATGTTGGAATTTACATTTACGCAATAGTGTGCAAACGTACCTGGAAAGTACACGAAAACTAGACATCTGAGAAAGGCGGGACTTCATTTCTATCGCTATAAAGAGTGTGAGTGTGCTTCTAAAGTGTAAATAAACTACAAAGTCTAAATGTAAAATCAAAATTTGACAAAGTTCTACATTTTCGGGTACATGTTCCAAGTGTGGCCCTTATTTATGGAGGTAGTCCAGTAAATTGGCCACATTTATGGGGCTAGGTTCAAACCTGATGGCAACATTTTCAATTTTTTTTTTCATCCCAAGAAATTAAGAATGTTCTTCTTTTATTATATTAAATTTACTCCAACATTTAATTACAGAGTATTACATTTTCTTTTTGATGGCTCTGGAGGATTTTTTTAAGGCAGTGGATATTTTGCCGGAGACAGCAAACCTTCAGTAAACGTTAGTTTGCCGGATATGCACTGAACATGCGCAGTTACTGTTTTTTTGTACTTAAACATTTTCCGGTGACAAATTTTAGTCTGGCTCCATGCCAATATTATCGTTGTATTTTTGTATTAACAAGATGGGAATCAGACCATTTTATAATTTCGGACTTTATTTCCCTCGAAAAAAAATCCTCGAGAGCCACAAATCTGAAAAAGAAAAAGTAATACTCTGCAATAAAATGTTTGAGACATATTAAAATAATAAAAGAAGAATATTCTTATTTATTTGGGGATGGGAAAAAGAACCCTTAAAATTGTGGCGGGATTCAGGATTCGAACTCGGGACATCCCACTCATTAGAGCTACTACTTAACCACTGCACCAACTGTGCTACACAACTTTGGTGGGATTTTAATACATATTATAATTCAGCCCTATCTTAAAGAGTACAGTGCCCTCTGTTGATATGGATTGCCGCCGGCAAACCTTTAGTAAACGTTAGTTTGCCGGCGTTACCTCCGGCAAAATATACACTACCTTTTTTTAAAGGGAAATAAAGCCCAAAATTGTAAAATGGTCTGATTCCCATCTCGTGAATACAAAGTCACAATGACAATGTTGGCGCGGAACCAGACTAACTTTGTCACGGTAAAAATTAAGTCACTGCGCATGTTCAATCTTTAAGCTGGCACAATATCGTTTACTTAAATTTAGCTGGCGCCAGGTAAGTAGTAGGGCCTATACATGCTATACACTGCCTAGCCCCACTAGTGTGGCCGCGGTATTGCTGCGCTGTACCTCTGGCCACACGCCAGGTACCCCGATCTGCTGAGGAGTTTGTCCAAAAAAGTCGGAAATTCTTTTACATTCGGTTGTATTCTATGATGTCTCAGCTTCTTTCCTCTGAGTTGTTTAGTTGTCCTTATATCCAATTTTTCGAGAAATCAGCTGACCAATCACAGGGCACTTTGATTGGTCACCAATCCAGGTGACAAATCAAAGTGCCCTGTGATTGGTCTGTCTGATGCTTGTCAGGAAACAGTGTAGCCAGAGCCATGCACAAGGTTCTAGTGTTAATACAGTTGCGCCTTATGGTTGCACTGGTTATAAGCTCTGTAGTTTTCAGCAATTTAGTTTGGACTTCTACGCACACGTTGGATAAGTTTTATATCACTTTGAAGGGGAAAGTTCAGTGACTACAGTGGACACTTTTTAAATATCACTGGTTTCTTATTCCAGAGATACTTGTGCAGATAGATATTGGCAATTTGTCATTTTGAACATTGGCAAGTAAAGCACTAGCTACATGGCTATTGTGTATTTCTCCTTCACCGACTTTGAACAGTACCAATGGCTTGTCAAGGGACAGCAGTGATCACCTTTATCCTCATCCTCATCTGGACAATGACATTGCATTCATACTCCAAGGAGGAGTTTCTGGACATCAAGACACAATGCTCTGGGACTAGATTGCCTATTGATGTCTACCGCTCAATTGTGGACTATGACATAAGCAGTGTCAAACCTACAAAGAGAGGAATTCGAGCTTTCTGCAAACGCCAACATTCTATCCCTGTTATACAATCTCACAAGAACAGGTACATGAACAATGCATGTTCTACACCTGCCCGTCCACGCTGTCTTAGAAAGATTCCACTGACTGGTTTACAGCCCTTATGTAAGACAGTGTTACTGAATGCTCAGTCTGTACGTAATAAGACGGAACTTCTTGAGATTTACATTCTCCAAAACTACCTGGACATCTTCATCATAACAGAAACGTGGGTGCCGGAAGGTGATCACGTGACACTCAGCGCACTAACACCACCCGGCTACGTATGCCATTGTGTCGAGGAATGGCAGAGGCGGTGGAATTGCCATTGTCAGTAAATCCTCGCTTAGTGCTTCCTTACAGCCCATACGGAAATTTCGTAGTTTTGAATGTGCTGAACTGGATTTGAAGTTCAATGGTCAGAACCTGAGAATTATCGTTATTTATCGACCACCTCCATCAAGTAAAAATGGACTCACGCAAGGTATGTTCTTGGATGATTTTTCAACAATCTTGGATGCGCTAGCACAATCAAATGACAATTTCTTACTTGTTGGTGACTTCAACATTCACGTCGATAGTCAGAACTCCGAGGCAATCAATTTTGCCGAACGTCTAGAGACTGCTGATCTTGTTCAGCATGTACATGGACAAACTCACATGTCAGGACATACGCTTGACCTTGTAATCACAAGGGCAGGATCAGAAATCGTCAAGGATATTCAAGTGGATACGTTTCTGTCAGATCACGCAGCAATTTCATTCACCTGCTGCCTTGAGAAACGTCTTGCTCCAATCAAGAAGGTGACATACAGAAAATTGCGAGACATAAATCTAGAAACTTTTTCAGAAGAAATGCGCGACTCACTCTCCACATTAGATACCGTTGATGATGTGTCACAGAAAGTCAATGCATACAACACTAAGGTTCAACAGATTTTGAACATTCATGCACCTGAACAGTGTAAAAACATTGCTCTCCGCCAACACATACCGTGGTATTCTAACTGTCTAATCATATCAGATTGCACAAGCAGGCCGTGAGACGCGCAGAGAGGCGCTGGCGTAAGTCTCGTCGTCACACTGACCACTCCATCTTCATCGCGAAGAGAAACAAACTGAAACTAATGACCAGTAATGCTAAAACTGGATATGAATGCTAAAATAACAGAATGTTCCAGTGATCCCAAACGGTTGTTCCAGATGGTGAAGAATCTTCTCGGTACAGCCAAAAACACTACATTGCCAAGTCGTGACAATGACATGGATCTAGCCAACAGATTTAGCACCTGTTTCAGTGACAAAATTCAAACAATTCGAGATTCAACTGGAGGAGCTACAACAGCTTTCAACTCCAATGAGCCACCTACTTGCATTCCTGAACTTACAACATTTCAGGCTATTTCGATGGCTGATATTGTTCAGATCATTGCCTAATCTCCAAATAAGACATGTCGTCTTGAGCCAGTCCCAACCTGGATTGTCAAGAAACTGCCTACATCTTTCGCACCAGGCATCCTGAACATAGTCAACTCTTCTCTGGCAACTACCACAGTTCCAGAGGAATACAAGGTAGCACATGTAACACCTCTGCTGAAGAAAGACAGCCTTGATCCTGAACAACTGAACAATTATCGACCGGTATCAAACCTGCCGTTCATCTCTAAAGTCCTGGAGAGAGTTGTCCTACGGCAACTTACAAGTCACCTGGAGGACAATGGTCTTGTAGAAGACATGCAGTCTGCATACAGGAGTGGGCACAGTGTTGAGACCGCTCTCGTCAGAGTTTCAAACAACATACTTCACTCCATTGACAACCGGCAGATGGTCTTACTAGTTTTACTGGACCTATCTGCCGCCTTTGATACGGTGGACCACCGACTTCTACTGCAACGACTATCTGAGCGGCTCGGTGTGACTGGCTCTGCTTTGCGGTGGATAAAGTCATATCTTGCAGACAGATCTCAAACGGTGTGCATCGGTCAATGTAGATCTGAATGCCGGCCCCTTGACTGCGGTGTCCCTCAGGGCTCCGTCCTAGGTCCTGTCCTCTTCACGACATACACTCTACCACTAGGCGACATTGCTAGGCTTCACCACGTCAACTTTCATCTCTATGCCGACGACACCCAGCTGTACATTGCCTTCACACCGGGTGTTACTGCAGATGCAGCCTTCAAGCAGATGCAGGACTGTATCAGCCACATTCAGTCGTGGATAGGTCTTAATTTCCTACGACTCAATGCGGAGAAGACACAGGTTCTGGTAGTGGGATCGCGTCACGACCATGCAGATTTCATTTCTCCCCAGTTCACAATCAGCACCCACGATTTGTCATCTTCCAGTACAGTTTGCAATCTTGGAGTTGTGTTTGACAAATTGTTCAACATGGAAGCACACATCTCAAGTGTGTGCAGAAGCGCAAACTTCCAACTGCGAAACATAACCAAAATTCGCAAATACTTGTCGCAAGATACGGCTGAGAAAGTAATCCATGCTCTGGTTTCTTCGCGCTTGGATTGTTGCAACTCGCTCTTGGTTGGGCTTCCAGCCGCATCTATTTCTCGTCTGCAACGTGTTCACAATAATACTGCTCGAGTCGTTGTCCAAGCCAGAAAATACGACCACATTTCGCCTGTACTTAGACGCCTACATTGGCTCCCCATTGCCAAGAGGATTATCTTCAAAATCTGCCTCCTTGTGTTTAAGGTTTTGCATGGTCACGCCCCGCAGTATCTTTGTGAACTCATCTCCGCCAAGCAGAGCAGTCGTGCTCTGAGGTCTGCAGGATCTAACTTGTTGGTACAACCAAGGTCAAGAACAGTCCGATACGGAGACCGTGCTTTTGCCAATGCTGCTCCTGCCCTCTGGAATAAGCTCCCTGTCATACTTCGCCAAATAACCTCACTCGCCACCTTCAAGAGGGAACTGAAGTCTCACTTGTTCAAATAGATTTACATTTATAGGTTTAATTATATTGCTATTCATATCCATGAATTCTTCAATTTTGTATGTTGTTTGTATTTTTGTAGGCGCCTTGATCGGTTTTTCTGGAGAAGTGCGCATTATAAATATATATTATTATTATTAAGTCTACTTTTCCTGAATTCAAACCGGCAGTCAAACCGGCAGCCTCAAACAAGGTGTTTGTGACAAGGATGTTTCCCGAATTGAAGGTGAAATTTCTTTTTTCTTCCCAAAGGTATGTAAACCTAACTACCACCATTTGTATTTTCACTTTTCACTGAAGCCTACAGGGGCACATAAGGAAGTTTAAAGACCGTTTTGGGGTGAAATCTGACAATTTTGATTGGGGGTACGAGTGAAAATGGGCAAAAATTTTTTAGTAACCGCAATAGGGCCATCGATCTCGGACTCTACTATCGCCCGACCATATCCAAATGTTAAAAAAGCGATCCGTAGAGTCCTAGTTACTCGGACTGATTTAAAAACACGTTAAAATTGTGCAGCAGCAGGATTTCAGTCAAACCAGTGAGTTTGGCAGTTTTTAGACGTCATCTTACATTGAAAAAAAAACTTTTCCATTTTGCAGACGCACATGGCACGGCGACGCGCATGGCACGGCGACGCGCGCGCATACCAGAAACCGGAGACTTTTTTTTTTTTGGCCTTAGGTTCAAGACCTCCTTTTTGAATGATAAAAAAAACACCGTGGAGTTGACTCTAATTAATTTGCCTAAATATTAAATAGAAGACCGTTGGCCTAACTACCACCTGACTACATGATCGCTCCAAAATGACATTTGCAACCTCAGCTAGTCCGAGTAACTAGCATCACTAGGACTCTACGAATCACCTTTTTTAACATTTGGACATGGTCGGGCGATAGAACTCGCCCAACCATGTCTAAATGTTGAAAAAGGCGATTCGTTGAGTCCTAGGGCCCTAGTTACTTGGACTAAAGTCTAAACCTCAGCATAGCATGCTCTGGCAAATTGACCCTATTGTTTTGAATTTTAATTTAAACATTTGAATTTGATTAGCTCTACTGAGTGGAGCGCTGAATTACGGGTACCCCTCCATACTAGCGCTCCACCGTTTCGTCGTACTTAGAGGGCACCATCACGTAGCACAGTCACAAACCCACGCGAGGACAAAAAGACCCCAAAAAACCGGTAAAGAGATTACAAATGAGAGAGACAGTTATCCTGGATTGATCTATATTCTTGACATCCCATGAGACCCCTTATATTGTTCCCAAACAGCGAACATTTTGGAAAAAAACAGGAAAATAGTCTGAAAACTTACAGTTCAATGTGTTTGCATGGAGGTTCAGTTCTTGAATTAGCTTGTCGCGGAGGGCGTCCTGACGTGACGTCACCGTCGTTGCTTGGTTGATCGCGAAGAAAAACAAGTCGCACTTTATCAGCGACTGTTTCGTGTAATAATACGTGCTCCGATCCGCGCCGCGCCGTACGACAGTATGGGCTTTGAACACACCCAAGGAGCACGTATTATTACACAAAACAGTCGTTGATAAAGCGCGACTTGTTTTTCTTCGCGCGATCGACCGAGCAACGACGGTGACGTCACGTCAGGACGCCCTCCGCGACAAGCTAATTCAAGAACCGAACCTCCATGCAAACACATTGAACTGTAAGTTTTCAGACTATTTTCCTGTTTTTTTCCAAAATGTTCGCTGTTTGGGAACAATATAAGGGGTCTCATGGGATGTCAAGAATGTAAAGATCAATCCAGGATAACTGTCTCTCTCATTTGTAATCTCTTTACCGGTTTTTTGGGGGCTTTTTGTCCTCGCGTGGGTTTGTGACTGTGCTACGTGATGGTGCCCTCTAAGTACGACGAAACGGTGGAGCGCTAGTATGGAGGGGTACCCGTAATTCAGCGCTCCACTCAGTAGAGCTAGAATTTGATTTGGCAGAAAGAGCGACTTTCTCACCTGCTGAATCCTGCAGATAGTCAATATGATGTCATCGTCATCTACTTAGGTACGGTGCAGTGAGTCCAAAAAGTTATAAAAAGTGCATTTACCGGGCTGGGGTCCTAAACTCCACAATCCCTGCCACGGCACGGCACGGCACCGTCATGACCGTGGCACGGCACGGCACGGCGCGGCGATTTGATTTCGTTGCCAACAACGCTCGAACCTAGTTACTTACATTTTTGCGGATGTATTACGCGATAATTTTGTATAAAATCACACAGGCGCATTCAGCAAGCAGAATGACACGTCTTGATTAGTAAATCTAATAATTCAACTTACAAATAAAGTCTGCAGGAGGATAATTTTGTAGGTGGTTTGGGCAAACTTACCTGTGAAATCGGCGCCATGATGAATTTGAGTATTTTGACTGAAGTGTGATGTGAAACTATTTTGCTTGTTTATGAATATTCATTCAGTCACCAAGTGGTATAGCACGCCTAATGTTGCGATAAGATAGGCATAAGGAGGACAGAAGTTGGCATCTGCATTGATCATGCACTTCTACTATCACAGAAAAAGAAAATAGAATGTTTTTTTAATGACAGTTTTACTTTTTGGCTGTGCTGCTCTATTTCTCTTACCCAGCAGACAAGTAGACTTAACATTTTAGTCAAATCTACTTTTCTGCTTTTTAGCTTTTGGTGGGCGTGGATAGAGCCACTAACATCCGGGTTTTTTTTACATTACATGTGAACGTGGTGTTGTTATTGATGCAACGTTCACAGGTCTAACATTGGCTTATCTAGCTCCCAGACCTGTATATGTTCTTGACATAGACATATAATAAAACCTAGACACGACATTATCTGCTTTTACGTTGTAAATTCTGTGAGCAAAACGGGCTGCGTCACGCGGCTTAATTACGCGATGCGCGAATGTCATGCATATGGCTTCGATTTATGCACATACTTCTTAGTTATTCTATACGTGCAGCAATTTGCTCGCAGGCGCAATAGCAAATGTCTTGTCTAGGTTTTATTATATGTCTATGGTTCTTGAAACTCAATGGTTCTTGAGTCTGGAGTGCTGAATGGTATACGTGCATGGGTGGATCCAGGAATTTTTGCAGGGGGGTTTCATCAGCAAAAAAATCTGAAATGTAAACAGGGGTTTTTTCCGGACACTTGGCCTCCGTAAAATCAAAACTGGGGGGGGGCATTTATTCTCCAAGCAGTTGAAAATCTTTGAAGGAGAAATAATTATTTCACAATGCACATCTAAACCCAATATGCTCTCCATAGTTCAGTTACGAAGAGCGGTCAAAGGTCACCTACATATCATCACCAGCTGCATGTGTTTACATTGGATATTCGTGAAGTCGTACGCGGTCAGCTGCCGGACTCTACCGTGTCAAGGTGTTAATGTGCAGATTGTGTGTCCGCCTTCCAGACTATCTTATCACCTGTTCTTTTTTGCCGCGATTGACATGTGTGTGTGTGAGTAGAGCGATTGAGGAGGGGCGCACAATCATTACGAAGCCCAAAAGTTACAACGCCGGTTTCATCGATCTTTCGCAGATTTCATCCGCAAGATTTCTTGGGATTGGATCCTTGTAAGTAAACTCATGCTTTGCTGGTTGGTGATGTCTGATGAGGTCATTCATGTCGTTGCAATCAAAACAATTTTTTCATGACCCGATCACCTGTCAAACTCAAAGTGTCATGTGTCATGCGTTTTCCCACGGCGCACCTATTACTCGTATAGGCATATCAACGCGAACATGCTGTATACTGCACGAATATTATTCAATCAGGAAAAATGTCCGTACTGGGCCACAACTTTTTTTCAATTAATTTTCAAGCGCCAAAAGTTGTATCCTTTTCAGGTTATTCCCTCCACTTTCCCTCCTCTACTCTCAGTCATGTCAGTCATGTCAGTCTCACCCTCTCCTTTCCTTAGTATTGTTACGGCAGCCGTAACGCATTTCCCATTTTCTATCGTTACAGTAGACTGCAACTTTTATAAAAACATGACAAGAAAATATAAAATTAGAAGGAAAAAAGTGAATTTGAACGTTATGAAATTCGGACTTTATTTCCCTTTTAAAAAAAATCCTCCAAAGCCTCAGGTTAGAAAAGGAAAAAAATTCGAGTGCAAAACTGAGATTCGAACCCGCAACCTCGCGGTGCAAAATCCTACCCTCTATCGACTGAGCTGTCGCACTGCTTGCTAAAACGCGTGGAAACAAATAATTATATACCTGCGTGCGTATCAAAAAAGTATCGTAGAGGGCGCTAAACAACGACTGCCGTAACGATAGCCACTTCGTTCCTTATTATTAAAATATTAGGTGTTGGGGGAGCCCAATAGTGAGATTTTACTGTTTTTATTCTTCTCAGCATATTCTCACTCAGGAAATCCTTCTCCAGAACTGTTTGGAGAAATGGAAACATATAATATGAACTTCATTTGTCAATACATGAATGCCCAATCCACCGCAGATGGTCTTTTTTGCAATTATGTCATCATGACACCATCATGGGTCACGTGACGTCACTCGAAAGTTTAATAAATTTAATCTTTGAAATTCCATATAAAATCAACCGTGAGAGGCCGGCACCTGAAATTTGCGGGAATCGACATGGTAATACATGATCTTCATTTTATGTTGTGCGCGTAAAATCACGTGACCCTTTCTTCCGGTCGAAACCGGAAGTGCCTTATAATTTAAAAGTGGAAAAAGATATGAACTTGCTTTTAACGATTTAAGTGTCTGCCTGGATTGACCTTTCAAAAAAAGTAATGGGTGACGCCATGAAGTGTTGGAGCGCCCTCTAGCGGCAGGTTACAAAACGTCAAAAACGCATTTTCACTTGATGTCTGTGGCGAAGTTTGCGGTGATCGCTTCAGAATTAATGTACATGATGACCATAATGCAGACAACACCTGTGCGCGAAACAAAATTGATTACGTCATCAGACCGGAAGTTACAGTAAAAAGACCTTTAAATCTTAAAAAATTGATAGAAAATATACCGTGATAGATATAATCAAGATTTGGCTGTATACAGCACAGTAAATATAGCTTTGGAGGTTTCTGGTGTTGACGTCATAATGACGTCATCAAGTATCGTATTACAAGCAATCTAGATTTAATCTTTGAAAATCAATGTAAAATCAACCGCTACAGATTTGATTTTGTTCTTTATGGCAATCGAAACAGTATTGCAGGGTCTTCATTTTTTGTGTTAAGTGCAAAATCACGTGACCCTTCCTTCCGGTCGAAACCGGAAATGCCTTATTATTTGAAATTGGCAGAAGATGCGAACTTGCTTTCAACAATGTGAGTGTCTGCCTAGGCAGTACTGTACAAACATATTACAGGTGATGTCATCAAATGCTAGAGCGCCCTCTAGCGGCAGTTCAAAAAACGTCCAAACCGCATTATCACTTGATGTATGTCATGTATGTAGCGAAATTTGCGGTAATCGCTTCAAACCTAACATATGATGAACTTAATGCAGAAAAGACCTGTGCGCGAAAAAAAATGGATGACGTCATCAGACCGGAAGTTATAAGAAAAGACCTTTCAACCTTAAACAATTGCTAAAAAATCAACCGTGAGAGATATAATCAAGATGTGGCTATATATATCGTAGCAGAGTAAATATAGCTCTGGAGGTTTCTGGCGATGACGTCACAATGATGTCATCAAGTGTCATATTACAAGCAAATAGATATTTCCATATTTAATCTTTCAAAATCAATATAAAATCAACCGCTACAGATTTGATATTGTTTTTTATGGCAATTGATAAAATGTTGCAGGGTCTTCATTTTTTGGTTTTAAGTGCAAAATCACGTGACCCTTCCTTCCGGTCAAAACCGGAATTGCTTTATTAATTGAAATTGGCAGAAGATGCGAACTTGCTTTCAACGATTCGAGTGTCTGCCTAGGCAGTACTTTACAAACATTTTACAGGTGACGTCATCAAATGTTAGAGCGCCCTCTGGCGGCATGTTAAAAAGTCAAACATGGATTTAAACATGCATATTTTGCGTTGATGTGTGTGGCAAAGTTTGCGGTAATCCATGGCCCAACATCGTGTGGTTGTTCCTACAACCTCTAGTTTCTATTTATTTTTCAGTCACTTACTTCATCGAGATTCGAACCTCGGACTCTTGCTTGCAACACGAGACTCTTAACCGCTAGGCCGCGCACAATCGCTGTTGCGATAATCATTCTTTGGACGTATTTGAAGTAGCCATTGAAATAAACTAAATATTCATGAGAAAATAAATATTCATAATGACGTATTGCACTATCATTGGCCGGCTCATGCGACGTCATGGTTGTCGATGTCATGCGTATGACGTACTGCTGTCTGTCAGCCACTTAATCAGTTTGGACCGGCTGCTTCAACTTAGTTCTGCACGACGTGTGCATCCAAAATGGGCTCTAAAAACACATTTTGCCTATTTTTTTTCATATTAACACAGCTTCCTGGATTCCTCTTGGGTGAAATCACAAGGTTAGGTGAAAATTGATGTGTTTAGCGGCAGGTAAAGTTGTGGCCCAGTATGGACATTTTCCCCAACTGCATCTGGCCGTACAGTACTATCGCAAGCTCTGTAGTACGGCCAGACCGCCAATGCGCCCCTCAACCCTGAACTCTGATGTAGCGATTTTGCTACGGGCTACCCAAGACCTATGCCCAGTAGTTCTTGACATAGGCCCTACTCACGTTCATATCGCTAACAAGTATAGGCCCTTAAGGCCCTAAGGGTTGAATCGATCCTGATGGTGCAAAAAAATGATGAAAACGGTCCCCGTTCTGTACCGAAGCTACAGCTTGAGTTTTAACGTTTTAATGTGCACGCGAAGCGTTGTTGGCGTGACGTCAGAGTCTTTTGGTCTGGGAACCGACTAGTCCGAAAATTTGGGACTCTCAATACTGTGTATGAGAGTTGAATTGCCGGCGGACCAGCTGAAACACCTTGCCAAGTGGTCAGGCTGGCCAGCCCGAAAAAATCTGCGTCAACAAAATGCTTGTTGTATTTATTTGGTTTCTTACTTACATTCGCTATTTTTTCAAAAGAAACCCCCGTTATTTTTACGAATTTGCTTTGCGATATGACTACTTCGCGACTCGATGTCACGGTGACTATAATCATGTGCGTAAACCCAGCTCAATGCGGCGATGACTGGTTCCCGCCGCGCCAATTTAGAAGACATCATGATGAAAAATGCGGTAACTAGTCTGTGCACAGCTATGCGATCGATAGCGCTAGCATGGCTATGCATTGTGCAGGC